>PVJC01010689.1:0-43121 GCA_004026665.1 Murina feae | reverse complement strand
CCGATCCCCCGCAAAGGGCCTGGGAAGCCCACCAAGCAGGCCGCCGACCCCCTGCCACCTCTTTCCCGCTTCCCGATGCCCTTCCAAGGGCCTGGACAGCTGCCAAGCAGGCCACCAACCCCCTGCCACCTCCTACCCGCTCCCCGATGCCCCGCAAAGGGCCTGGGAAGCCCACCAAGCAGGCCGCTGACCCCCTGCCACCTCCTACCCGCTCCCCGATGCCCCGCAAAGGGCCTGGGAAGCCCACCAAGCAGACTGCCGACCCCCTGCCACCTCTTACCCGCTTCCCGGTGCCCTCCAACCCTGCCGCCTCTTTCCCACTCACGGGTCCTGGGTCCTGCGCTGTCCCGCCCTGCAGCCACTCTGTGCACTCGGGAGGTCCCTCAGCCCGGCCTGTGCCCTCTCGCAGTCTGGGACCCCTCGGGGGATGTCCACCTCCTGGCGTGCCTGACCAGCCTGGGTGAGGGGCTTTAAGGCTGCCCACAGCTCCCATTGACCCAACGTCCCAGCAAGGCTGGCTGGACGCAGGTTCCTGGAGTTTATCTCCTATAATTGATGCTGTTCCTTTAAGGCCTGGAGTTTGTTTATCTTCTATAATTGATACACTGTTCCTTTAAGGCGGCCTTCTAACTGAAGCCGCCTCTGCCTCACCTCGCAGCGTCTATAATGAAACAATTGTTACTTTTACTGGTTAGGCCTGGGCTGCTGTGTCCTTCAGCTCCCGAGGATTCTATGATTGTTATATTGTTTCAAATCTGTGTTTCGCTAGAGCCAGTTTGAGCGGAGCGGGCGCAGCTTTACTTTTGCTCCTGCCACAATGAAAACTGCCGTTTACTCAGGTCCGTGAGTGGCAGCCTCCATGTTGGCTGGGCTAATTTGCATACAGCCGTTCTGATTGGCTGGTGGGCGTGGCTTACCCTGTCTCAGAGAAACGGTTAATTTTACTATTTTGCTTTTATTAGTTTAGATTGCCTTAACTTACCACCATGCTTTTTATTTTTGATGAATGGGATCTACATCTTTAGATAGATCCTTTAATTTAATTTGTCTGTTCTTCTGTTCATCTGGATGGTAAAATATCCTCCTCCTACTTCTCCCCCTCTCCCTTATTTATAGATATTTTCATTAAAAACAAATAATTACATTTCATTGATTCATTCACTCACTCATTCATTCCAGTTCTCTTCCTGACTTCCCTCAGTCCTGGGCTAATCAGGATGGTTGATTCCCCTGGGCATTGCTAACAGGTAGAGCTGTTGTCACAGACAATAAAAAATTCTTTAAATGGGTAAGTAGGTTTGGAGAAGTTGGGGGAGGGTTACATACAAAATAATTTCAAGTTTTTACTGGATAGATATCAGAACATCTGCTGAGAGAAAGGTGAGCAAATGATAGAGGAATTGTCACCTGATGAACTCCAGTTCCTTCATACTTTCTTCTAAAACAACCTGACACCAGTTGATGTGAGGAGCATCTGTGCTTTGTATGGATGTAATCCGTCATTTATTGGAGAGTGCAAATGAATACAAATAACTACAAAAGTGGCATGATCATTCATGATCCTTGAACAATGTGGAGGTTGGAGGCACTGATCCCCCACACAGTAAAAAAAAAAAAAAATCACATATAACTTTTGATTTTTAAATACTTTACTAATAGCCTGCTGTGATTGGAAACCTTCCTAATAATATAAAGTTGATTAACACATATTTTGTATATTATATGTGTTATATGCTGTATTTTTACAATAAAGTAAGCTGGAGAAAAGATAATGTTAAGAAAATCATAAAGAAAATACATTTACAGTAATGTATATATTTGTTGAAAATTAATTAATGTATAAGTATACCCACACAGTCAAACCTATGTTGTTCAAAGGCCAACTGTGTGCTTATTTCTCAGAAATAAAAGGCAAATTCAAAAGATGTACTCTACTAAGATGAGTATCATCGAGATCTCTAGAGGCACCTGTCCCTGTAGCTGTCATTTCTTCATAACTCCTTGCCCTCAACTGGCTGTTCTACTCCTGCTCCCTGCCCCCCACATCCTATATACCACACTTAGCTTGAGTAGTAGTTAGTCATTCAATATTAAACTTTGACCCTCAGAAACCCACTGGTGGCTGTGAGAGGAGCTAGAAAGAGGACAAGTGAAAGTCGGCATGACCTTGGACAGGCTCTTAACCTTCCTGTGACCCTGGGCCTCCACCTACAAAATGAGGGGTGGATGAACTACTCGAGCCCCTAAAGTCTCTCATGTGTTTTAGAATTCTAGAACTTTCTGAGGGATTATAAGGAGAGAGAAGCAGTTGTGAGAAATGCTCACCTGTTCAAATTCAAATAATAGACTCAGAGACAGAAGTATGGAGAAAATGAGACTTAATATGAGAGCTGGTGTCCGATTGTACAAGCACTCCTGTGGCAATGAACATAGCCTATTTGTCTAGTCCCTCCTCTGGTTCCTCATTGGCTGAGTACTATGTGGGTCACCTGTTTCCTAATACATTGCCTAAGTCTTATTGTCTCCTATTGGGCCATTTAAAAAAAGTTGGACTGAGGCCTTTTCTAGTTGTCTCCACCTCCCCCTGTCTAGTTGAGGGAGGAGCTCAGGGGTTTCCCCTGTGCTGCTGGCCCATATCTACAGTCCTTTGTTCTTAAATCTTCTTCTCTCCTCCCTACATTCTGTTTGTCCTGGGGAAATTCAGAAACCATTTCCATTAAAAGTTAACTATGCTGGAGATGGGTCACAGAGACCTATTTCCTGCACAGTTACAAACACACAAACATACAAACATGTTAGAAGTCTTTGGTATGTGAAGCCAAGGGAACAGACCAGGGATCCCTGCAAAATTTAAGATTATGACCAGGATGGCCAAGCACTAGAAGGCTGGGAACCAGGCAGCACCCTGAGAGTGTACAAAGAAGTCTCACTCCCCATAGCAGAAGCAAACTTCTCATTGTAAATCTTTACAATTTAGACAGTAGTCTCACATAGAACAATGGCTTGCAGTTGAGAAGCATTTGAACATAATAGTGCTTCATTTGCTCTTTACACAATCTTGGAAGGCAGACAGCAGAGCTTCTATTGTTTCTATTTTATAGATGAGGGAACTGGGTTTCCCAGTGATTAAGGTCACAGAGCCAAGTCTTGGACCTGGTTCTCATGAATCTTTGTACCCTCTAAAAGAGAATGGGAGCCAGTGGAATCTTATCACTGAGCAGCTATTTAAGAAGTGGGAGCCCTGGATATAGAGCATTAGGAACCCACAAAATGCATTGTCCCCTCACCCGGCTGGAGCACAGGCCTATGGTGGTGAATGTCATGGCCTGTCTGCTCTGGAGAGGGCTTTTCTTAGAAACTCCAAGGAGAGTTGAAGGTCACTGAGCAGTCTGTGTACTACCCTCTCCTGGGGCTGTGTCCTTGAAGTTCCACTTCCAGTCAGATCACTGGTGGAGTCCCTCTTTCTAAATGTTCCAGTGTCAAAGCTTTTTCTGGGAGGCTGTGGGACTGAGATGATCTAGGAGTCTGTGAGAACTCAGGATTCTCTGTTATGTGCTGTTATGTAAAGCTGGAGACTATCACTTTTTTTTGTTTTGTTAATCCTCATCTAGGACATTTTTTCCATTGACTTTTAGAGAGAGAGAGTGACAGGGAGAGAAACACATCCCAACTGAGGCCAGGGATCAAGCTGAGACTATAACCCAGATATGTGCCCTTGATGGGGAATTGAACCTGAGACCCTTTAGTCTGCAAGTCGATGCTCTAATCATAGAGCAACAACAGCCAAGGCTATTGTATCACTTTTGATGCTCTTTAGATTTTTTTGTCCATTATAAAGTACTATGGGCCCAGTGCACAAAAATTTGTGCACTCAGGGGGTTCCCTTAGCCCGGCCTGTGCCCTCTCGCAGTCTGGGACCCCTCGGGGGATGTCCACCTGCTGGCATGCCTGGCCAGCCTGGGTGAGGGGCTGAGGGCCGTTTTCAGGGCACCTTGGCTGGTGGGTGTGGCTTTGGTGTCTCAGAGTGATAGTTAATTTGCATATTACTCTTTTATTAGATTAGATTATAGATCTATAATGTATTCTTGTACACCTGAATTTAATTAGGAGCTTTCTTCTCCCTGACATGGATGGGGTTTTACTATTTCTGGCCAAACCAGACAAAGATTTCTGAATTGTGGGCCAATTTCTCTGATCTTTTAAACCCAGGGCCTCTGCTGGGAGGTGATTTATGACTCTGTCATGCTGTCGTCCATCACTCTGGTTGTTGAGAATACGTGGGACCTCTCAGAAGTAAATGCTCCCAGGAGTCAAGATTGCTCCTGCAACCTCACGGGGGTCCTCATGGGGTTCAGAGGATTATTCCATGTTCAGTACTCTGAGGGCTGTGTCGGGATCACTCTGGACTGACTTAGTGATGCCCAATGTGGGAGGGTTGGAGGTGGGATTAAACCTTCCGGACTGTGATCCATTTCTGATGTGTGTGCCCTGTTGAGCTCCAGAGGCATTGTGGATGCCACATTTTGTTTCCTGACAAGACTAGACCAGAAACTCCTGTACTATTTTGTCCTGTAGCTTCTTGGCTTAGCAACACCTCACCCTTGGAGCTGAAGCTGCCTACAGAATGAGAGAAGTTCAGGAGCACTGATACCTGTTTCCAAGTCCACATCCCATGTCTGCTACTCCCCGGGGTGCTGGCCACACCACCTGTACCTGGGTTACACAAGCCCACACTTTCTAGTAACCTCCCAGGTGCTTACCCCAGTTAACTCTTAAAATGTAAACATCAAGTCCAGGGACACTTTGCCTTTGTGGTGAATGTCATAATCAGATTACACTTCTCTTTAGATCTTGGAGCTTACTTCATTTAAAGAAGAGAGTTTGGGAAGCAGTGGTTATGGGATGACAACATTCATTCATTCATTCATTCATTCATTCATATCTCCATCCAGTCTTCTGTCACCTCGTTATTGAATGTCCAGTACCTGCTATGTGCTAAGCTGGGTACTGAGCATTCAGTAGTAAACATAGAAGACATGGTCTCAAAGAGGGAATTCTGTTTCAATAGAGCATCCTAAAGATTTCGGTCTGCTTTTGCTTCAGGTGTGTTACTTACTGCCATGAGCTTGTAGGTGTTTAGGGGCCTCATTAGTTTGGGAAGCTCTGGTTCCTTTCTGCTTCTTTGGAGACTGGCGCTGGTTTGGCCTGGAATGAGGAGCTGGGCCCTCAAAGCGCACTGTCAGCACTCTCCAGATGAATACTACACATGGAGAGGGCCCAGGGTGTGGGGCTCTCTGAAGGCTGTGTCATTCCCAGCTCCAGCTGCAGAGGTTACATCACAGAGGGAAGCTGAGCACGTTGCTAGGCTGTGGCTATTTATTTTTATAAACGAGATGTGCTTAATTTAGAAATCTGCTTTTGCTTTTTCTTTCTTCCCTCCCCCATCCCCCAGCATCATCTGGCTGTCTGGCACAACCAAAGATTTGCATTTCTGACCCAACAAGAGTTTGTGGGTGGATGGGGGCAGGAAGGAGGTTGGGGAGAGAACTGATGCCAGCCCAGTGCCTCACAGGGTGGTGGAAACACACGGTCATGCCATGAGCATCCTGCTCAGCTTCTGCCCCAGTTTCATCTGTAACACCTACCTAGTCCTCACTTGGAACAAGATAAAAAGTGGCCCTGGTGCTAGCTCCTCTTCTCATTAACCGCACACCAGAATACAGCAGAACAGAAGGCAAGGTCAAGTGACAGAGGACCGAAGTCAGGTGCCAGAAACAGGTGACATCTAGAGTCTCAGTTCATTGGATGCAGCTATTTTAATAGAGCCACTTTAGTGCAGCTATTTTGTCATGAGGATATTTTGATTTGGCCTAAAAAAAAATTCAGCCAATACTAGTAAATGTTCAGCTTTTAAAAAATAAATGATGAGTAAAACTGGCATTTTATACTCCACCTTTGAGCTTCACCTTAGCCCCTATCTTCACCCTATTGCCAGTCCTACCCCTGGGCACCAGGTAAGGGAAAAGATGAAGTAGAGGCTCAGAATGGGAGAGATATTAGGATTGTGTAATAGCCAATAATAGATTGAATGTCAAGAATAAAGTGACTGTCAGAACTGGGAATGGGTACAGATTAGAGGAAGGTTGAGAGGCCTCTGAAGTCAACGAAAGGGCCAATGAAATGGCAAGAGTGATGGAGCAAAAGTCAGAGATGGAATGAAGGGAGGAAAATGGTTATTAAACGTAACATTCATTGAGTTTGCATCTTGGAAAATAGTCTGCTTAAAATTCAGATTAGCTCATTTTGGCTCTACCATGGACAGCGTGACTCATAAATATCTACACATTTTGTCTTAGGGCTTGTTTGAGCCTCAGTTTCCCCATATCACATGCAGACAATGATGTGTAGCTTTCCTCTCTCCACACCCAGTGCTCTATGATGAGGACTGAGCCGGCGGCTTGTAAACTGCCTCGAGTCGCCCAGAGAAAGGTGCTTGCATAAGCAGTGGGTATTAGTGGAGATGAGTGTTCCATGAGTCAAGGATTTCAAAGTCGGGCAAGTGTAGCTGCTGCTGCCTGGTGATTCGTTTAGGCAACGTGATGCCTTTAGCTGGGGTGTATAGTGTTCGTGATGGATTTGTTGTTATAGGAGAGAATTTCATCTTTGCTCAAATGCTACTGACTTGAGGACTTTGTGCATCAGCCCTAGGAGATTAGATGTGAAAAGAGTGGAAGGTGTTTCTGCCTACCATCTAGAGTTTTAGCACAAAGAACTATGGTGGCCTCATCATGGACTTCCCTCTGCCAGCAAAGACATTCTTCCAAATTCTTCTGACATTTGTCAAACTTGCCAAAGTCCCCAGAGGCAGTTCTGGTGTAATTGAAGATAAGGGAAGAGAAGACTCTCCCTGCCTGGTTTCACTACTTTCTGTTGTGGATCTTTTGCGTCGTAAGATGAATCCTCACTGACGTGTTCATGGAATGTCCTTCCAGAATTGATGCACACGTCAGCAGGAGCTGGGGCTCCGCTTCCAGAAGCCTGGCCTGGGGCTGCCACGGCTGGGCAGGCTCCTGCCGCTGAACCCTTAGTGCGGAGGCGAAGGGCCCGGGCATGTGTGCAGCTCGGCTGACCAGCCGCACTTCCGAGGGCCTGCGAAGCTAGGCCAGCTCTTGTGGGAGAGTTAATCTTTGTTCCTGCCACCAACGCGTCTTTCTTTGTTGTTTCCCACATGTCCCTGCCTTCAGCTCTCTGCTGGATCCTTCCTCAGGCACGGGGGTTTGATTCCCTCCTCACGTGTGGATCCCAGTGCCAAGAACAGCTCTGTTCCGGCTGGAGGGTATTATCTGGCTTAAAAGAAAGAATGAGGGTGGCTTCTCTCCACTAGCATTCTCCGCATTTACATGGGAATTTATTCTGGGAACTGTTTCGTCTCTTTCCAGTCTCTCCCCCACCAACAACGTTTCTGTCACAGAGTGGGTTTGCTTTCATTGTTTTTAACTGGATGACGATAGAGCTTTCCTCTCGGAGCCTGGGCTAAGGGCTCGGAATCCCCTTCCTGCACCATCACTCCCCAAGGACCTGGCTGGGCTGCAGTGAATAATACCATGGGTATTGCCATTGTGACAGACTTGAGCATTATATTATCAACAGTATTCGATGGTGCAATAAACCTTGTGGTCTTTTCCAGAATTATTACTTTTTCCAACCCTAGGGCATCGAGTTCACCCTTTCGGGCAGCTCCCTGGGTGACCCATGCCCACTCTGCAGTTTAGCTGGAGGGCTGGGTCCAACTGACAGTTGCTTCTCTGTTGACATCACAGAGGTATTCTCACCGGCCCCTATTCATGTTTTTTTTTTGGAGGAGGGGGGGGGCGGGGAGTGGGTTTGCATGGCTCCATCGCCACTTTTTATAGAGATTTAGGAATTTTCTAAATGAAGGTACAGGAGGGGCCAGGCACCACACAGGCAGCAAGCAGGCCTGCTCGCTTGTCCCCAGAGGTCCGTCTGTGTGCCTCCTGGGAGGGACCTGGTCCTAGACTTGTTCTGCCTGGACAACCGCTGAGGTTCCTCCAGACCAGAGGATACTCTGCCCCCTCAGGACAGAGTGTTGCACTTGGGAGTTAGGGCAAGAGAGACCTTGAGAGGTCAGCCAGCAAGACCCCCCATAGGCCCAGGCTGAGCAACGAGCATCTCTTACCTTTGAATCGCTCCTAAGAGACCCACCACTCTCTTGGAGGTAATCAGGGCATGAATTACTCTGATTTTCCCACTGGGGAAACTAAGATCCGGCAAGTTTAGTTAATGTCCTTACAGTCAACTAAGTAAATTACTGGTGGACTGGAGATGACCTGACATCGGCTCCAGTTTCTTCCATTACGCCACGCTGCACTTCAGCTGGGCTGATGTGAAACAGCGAAGGCAAGTCCTCGCCCTCCCAGCTGGCAGGAGTGGGACCTTGGCGCGCGTTTGCGTGGAAGAGGCCGGGGCCTGGGAGGCTGGAGTGCTGTTTCTACTTGCTCGTATGGCGAGGCAAGAATGTATAGCTCCACAGGGCTGAGCTAGGTGTCTTTACAAATGATGCCAAGTTGAAGTAAGCCTGGAGTTTTCCTGGTGTTCTGTCTTCTGTTTTGCCAACCACATGGATTCTGAGAAGGCACAGCCTCATCCACTCCTCACTACCTTTCAGGCCCGGCAAGCAGCACTGTAAATGCTCAGTCACTGGGCAGGCCTGCGTCGGCGGCTCCCTACATTCCTCTCATTGCGGCTGCAGGAGAATGTTTGGGGCCTGGGAAGGAAGAGGCAGAACCCCCCGGGGTGGAAATGGGTTCTCAGATGCCACTCTCCCGACAGTGCTCCTGAGTTCCAGCAGACAGCAGGCTGGACTTGCAACCAGGCAGACACATGAAAAGCAAACGTGCGCTTGTAACATTTCATAACCTGCCTCCCACAAAACAGAAGGCGCTCTTATCCTCACGTTATTCCCTGCCTCGTTCTTGACATTTTTTCTGTGCAGAGTCTACAGCCGACTTTGCATTCCTGACACCTCCCACTTGAACTGGCTCCTGGTCCCTGAGGATCCCAGTCACGTGCTGTGCCCCAGAGAACATTCTTGGTTCCCTTTCTGGGCAGGACACACTCCTCCTCACCTTGACATTTAGGATCTGCTGCTTCTTTTTCTTTCCTGCTCCAATAAGTCTGGGCCAGTCAAGAATCACTGCCCCCGAGGCAGGGTTTGGGGAATCGGATGCTGGGATAAGGGGCTTTTCTGCCTGTGTTGGGTGGAAAAGAATCATGGCCTTTCTGCTCCTGTTTCCCGGTTTTGCAACAGTGTGAAACCCTCAGCCTAGAGCCCAGGCTCCATCTCCAGACCCTTGTCTGACCTGCAAGCAGATTGTATCTTTGAAGTGCTTCTGCGTAAACCTTGTTATGACCCAGGCTCAGCTGCTGGTTTACCTCCTGGGCTCTGGTGGGGAATAGAGTTGTCAATATCCAAGAAACACAGTCTGGGCCAGTCCTGTGCCTCCCCTCCCCCATGGTACATTCTGGAGTTTGGGTTTGTTCCAGCCTAGGAGCAAAGGAAGTAAAGGTTTTTAATGCTAAGTTTCACCATCTAAGCAATGCTTAAAGTATGTATCTGTGGGTGACAAAGTCATCAGAAAGAGGGAAAGGGGAAAGGAAGGGGAAAGTAACACGTGGGGGTGGGGAGGAAGAAGGGAAAGGAGGAAAATGAGCCCACAAAGCGAGAGTAATGCAGAGAGAGACGGCTGAGTGCCTCCTGCACCCTTTGAGCGGCACTGATGCCATCTGTCACCCATCACTGTTTCAAAGAGAGCACAGGGGCTGGTAAATGCAAGTGCTTGCTTCAGAGAAAACACACCTCAGCTTTAGGACTAGACTGCCTCCCATAGTCCCCTGGAATGGGAATGGGCGTGACCCTACTTACTCAGCAGTGAGGTCTTAACCAAAGGATTTTAAAATGCTTTGTAAAATAAATAAATCACTTGTGTAAATATAAGATGGTATTTCTCTCCTACTCACCCTAAGTCTTGAACACACAGTATTAGTACAACCCCCCCCCCCCCAGAGTTAATTTAAAGACGCTGGCTTAAAGTATTCTTAAGGAAGAGACCATGACAGTTGGGTTGAATATATTGCCTGGCACATAATAGGTGCTTAATAAACATATGAAATTGAATTACTGACTGAGTAAATGTAAGAGCAATATAGAGAAGAGAAGAATATTTTAATAAGAAAATACCTGAATAGTCAACATTGATTACTTTTTATTTATTTAATTTTTAATCTTTATTGTTGAGAATATTACAGATATCCCCTCTTCTCCCCCCCCCATTTCCCCCTTCTATGTGGTTTCTGCCTCCCCAACCTTCACCACTCTATTGTCTGTGCCCATGGGTTATGCATATATACATAAAAGTTCTTTGGTTAATCTCTTCCTGTCCCGTCCCCCTTCCCTCTGACATTGGTCAGTCTGTTCCATGTTTCCATGCCTCTGGTTCTATTTTATTCATCAGTTAATTTTGTTCATGAGATTCCACATATAATCACTTATATGTGGCATTTGTCTTTCTCTGACTGGCTTATTTTGCTTAGCATAATAATTTCCATGTTGTCTCACAGGGTACCATTTTCTGCTTTTTTTTTTAATAGCTGCATAGTATTTCGCTGTGTAAATGTACCACAGCTTTTTTATCTACTCATCTACTGATGGGCATTGAAATGCTTTATGGCTTTTGTCCTGAGCCCAAGAATGCAAGGATGGGTGAGTTCTCCACATGCATAATCCCTAGTTGACCTGTAATCATAGATACTCACCAGAGTGCTTGTGCAAGGAAGACACTGGCAGGACACAGTGCAAGGATGAAGGTGGCTGACTCTGCCCAGAACATTCTGGAGAGGTCTCTAGGTATGTGAGTTCTGAGATTGCTCAGGTCTCATCAGGCAGACCAGGCCCTGGAAGACAGAACATAGGACAACAAAGGTGTGAAACCACCCATTGTGTCAGAGAGCTGCTGTACTTGGGTCTGGCTGGGCCAAATGGAAGGGGTGTGTGTGTGTAGGAGAGAAGTTAGGGGCCTTGGTGAGAAAAAAAAAAAACACAAAAAGCAAACAGACAAGATAGAGATGCTTAAATGCCTCTGGTAAACAGCAGCTTTGCTGGTCACCATAGGTTTTAGTGTTTCTTCTATGTAACAATCAGCAACAGTGGTTTTCACTTCTTAAATCTTCTTGGGAACCTGAAATACATCATACACACTGTTGCTTGGTCACTGGGGACTGTGCGGGTCTCTCCATGTCTCTTTAGGGTCTCCTACCTCATCGTAGAAGGAGAGGATCTCTGGTCTTCTAAGCACCGAGTGTGCTTATGTGGTTTCTAATCTGTAGTCCTCTCTACTGTGAGCTACCTCCTGGCAAAGTCTCCGCGTTCTCTGAGCAGACTGAGCATAACAGAAACAAAATTTCTATTTACCATGAGTGCTTGTTTATCATTAGCCTTGCAATTCTCCCACAGGCACAGAGCCCGGAAGAAATCAGTCTGGAGTGAAAGGAGACAAGGCTACAGTCCTAAAGAATTTAGTGAGACACCGGGTCAGGCCTTATCAGCCAGGCACTCAGAGGCCTGGGGGAAGAGGAAATGCAGGAAGGCTGGCAGAGCCTGGGGCTCTCAGGCCGTTAGCAAGGCCAGCAGGGACATCAAGAACAATCTGCCTTGGGAGCCACAAGAACTGATAAAGACGAGGGCAGGTAAAAGACAATTATGTTTGTAAATCCTGGGTCCCTGCGACCCTGAGCTCCTTTGAGATGTACTAGAGGTGTTTGGATGTTTCTCTCACAAAGGCCTGGAGAGAGAGAAACAGCCACTCAATATCTAATAAATTATCCACCACGTCACTGCTGCTGCTGCCCTTATCCTGACAATTCTCCGTTCTGATTGCAGACAATAATTATCCTCTAATGGCTTAGATAATCTTGCTTGTGGAGTTGCAACAGAGACCAACACTCTCATTTGTTGTTTTTTGTTCCAAACATTGATTTACGCTGAATTATTCCATAGTTGCACATGAGTCTATGCATTCTAAAGAGTAGAGAACACTCCACCCACAGACCCTACTAAAAGGGGTCTTTGGAGGCTGAAAGGGAATGTTATAGCCTGTTTCTTGCTTCTCTCTTGGCTCAAGGGCTGTCACTAATCAGACCCTCCCCTCAAAACACGGCACTGAGATGGGGTCCTTGAGTAGATGGCGAATAATTTCTGGACAACAGGTGAGTGGGTCCAAGTTCTCACACTTCTAACAGGTGACTACCCCTAGAATTCAGAACCAGGCTTCAAAGCTATGTGTCATTATCTCTATTTTTTTAAAATATATTTTATTGATTTTTTTTACAGAGAGGAAGAGAGAGGGATAGAGAGTTAGAAACATTGATGAGAGAGAAACATCAATCAGCTGCCTCCTGCACATTCCCCACTAGGGATGTGCCCACAACCAAGGTGCATGCCCTTGACCGGAATCAAACCTGGGACCCTTGAGTCCACAGGCCGACGCTCTATCCACTGAGTCAAACTGGTCAGGGCATTATCTCTACTTTTTAAAACTTTTATTGGGGGTAACATTATTAATAAAATTATGTAGGTTTCAGGTGTATAATGCTATTATACATCATCTGTGATTGTATTGTATGTTCACCATCTCAAATCAAATCTTCCATCACCATTTATTCCCCCTTTACTCTCTTCTGCCTCACCCCATGCCCCTTTCCCTTTGGTAGTCACCATACTGTTGTCTATGTCTGTGAGGGCTGTTTTTTTTTTTTGTTTGTTTTTTTCGGGGGTTATTTTGCTTAATTCCTTCGTATTTTCCATCCAGCTCTTCCCTCCCTCTCCCTTTGACAGCTGCCAGTCAGTTCTCTGTATCTGTGAGTCTGTTTCTATTTTGTGTATTAGTGTCATTATCTCTTTCATTAAAGCATAGAATTGAATAGCAGAAAAATATCACAAATTATTGATAGCATTTATTAGACATTCCATATTATTGCTTGGTGCTGGGTGTTACACAGTCTTTGAAAAGCTTATTTCCTGAAATATGTACAGATTATTCATTGAAAGCATTGGCAATGCATGGAATACATGGAAATATGAGGCAGTGGTGTGAGTCAAACATATCAATCAATGAGCATTGGTTTTCAGAGCAGCAGTGAAATGGAGAATGCTTGAGAGAAATACCTATGTGTGAGTTGGAGATAGGTCTTAGAGAACTAAGTTGCTTAACAAATTAATTGGTTCATTTGTTCGACTTTACAGACCTATTAAGTGACAAATATCAAATGATGCACTGAGAGTTTTAAAAAAAGAATAAGCCACTGCCGGTGCTTGAGGAGCTCACACTCTGGTGAGAACTGAGTATGAATATGCTTTATAAATAGAGGAGAAAGTGTTAGGAAAGCATGAGGGAATATTGGTGGGCTCAGCCTAAGGAGATGAGACCCAGACTTGAATTGGGCCAGGGAGTGTTGGTGAGCTTCTGAAAGGTTTGCTGAGCATCTCAGGCCTGAAAGCTGGAAGATCGAGAAGTTGTTAAAAGACTCTGAAGCAGTTCTGTGTGACCAAAAAATATATAGAGCAAGGCATAGTGAGGGAATGAGGCCAGAGAGAGCCTAGAAGGTTCTGAGTGCCCTGTGACGGATGTGGGCTTACACATCAAAGGCTTTAAATGAGAAGAGGCATGAAGAGATTCACTCTGGCCAACATGGGAGGAGAGTGGATGGAAGGAGGGAAGCAGAGAGTCAAGGGGAATGTGGCAGAATTAATGCAGCTAGAAAAGAAGCTTCCAAGACAGATGGAAGATGGAGGCTATTTCCCCCTCTCCACCCTCATATTTCTTCCTTTTCTCTTTTCAGTGCCATTTGGGTACCACTACATCCGCTGTTTTATAATTTTATTCTCTTAATCTGCTTATACCAGGAGCCTTCCCCAACATTTTTCTTGGGCCCTGAAATCCAGGCAATATCAGGCTATATAACATTGTTTTTAACCTTGGCTGGGATGAGACACCCCAGTACATAGTCAGGTTGATAGAAGTTATACATCACAGGTTGGACTCAAGCTGAAGTCCCTCCTTCATGATCTAAACTAAAGGCCCAGTGCATGAAATTTGTGCACTGGTAGAGTCCCTAGGACTACCAGGCGATCAGGGATGATCAGTTTCCCTGCCTCCCTACTCCTCCTTCCCTTGCTCCCTCAGCACCCCACCAGCGCTAGTCACCTGCCATGTTCCATGTTGCCCCCTGGTGGTCAGCACGTCATAGCGAGTGATTGAACTCCCGAGGAGACAATTTGCATATTAGCCTTTAATTATATAGAATAATTTCTCTTTTCAAATTTTAAATTCTCACTTGACACTGGAACTATTTGTGCAAGCACCTGGATCTTTCCTTACTTTCTCTCAAGGGTGTTTATAACCCAGTCTCAGTTGATAAAAACACAAATTTATTGGACATCTGTTGTTTACTCTTTGCATCACTATTTTAGGTTGATTTCAAGAAAGAGCCCAAAATTATTTAATGGGCAAAGGTTCAGATCATTGAGAAAAGTGTTCAGGCCAGGTGTTCACTGCAATAAGCAGCCCCTACTTGGTGTTGAACTTGGCCAATCTTTGGCTAGTGGTGGACATCTGTCCTTCTCCAGAGTATCGCCCATTTGCTTGGAGTAATTCTGATGAGTCAACATCCTCAGACTTCATAAATGCAAACACCTGCCTATGGGATAATTGTCATGGTTGTCATCAAATCATTTGTGTGAAAGGTGATAAATGAAAGTGCTTCCTATGCAGCCTCTAAAGAGCTCTGTTCTGGACTCAGACCTCTCCTACTTTCTCTATCAAGGGTGTTAATAACCCAGGGGTCAAGAGTCAGCCAACAAACAACAAACAAATCTACATTTTCCTGCACCTGTTTGCCCTTTCCCAAAGGTAACATATTCTGAAGAATAAAACAAAAGGAAAACAAATAGATCAATTCAGTACCCCCTGTATATATAACTAGGGGCCTGGTGCACAAAAATTTGTACACTCGAGGGGATCCCTCAGCCCAGCCAGTGCCCTCTTGAAGTCTGGGACCCCTTGGGGGATGTCCACTTGCTGGCATGCCTGGCCAGCCTGGGTGAGGGGCTGATGGCTGTTTGCAGACTGGCCAAGACTCCCAGTGGGAATCCTCACCCCATGGGGGTGTGGCCAACCTGGGTGAGGGGCTGAGGGCCATTTGCAGGCTGGCCACAGCTCCCATTGACCCAAGGTCCCAGTGAGGCTGGCTGGAATCAGGTTTCTGGGGCTTATTTATCTTCTATAATTGACTCTTTGTTGCCTTGAGCAGATGCCTAGTCAGGCAATGAGGCCTCCTGTTTGCTCTAGCTCTGTGGCTGCTGGCCACCATCTTGGCTGGGTTAATTTGCATGCAGCCACTCTGCTTGGCTGGTGGGTGTGGCTTAGGTGTCTCTGAGTGATGGTCAATTTGCATATTACTCTTTTATTAGATTATATGTTCTGTTAAGCACCATAAGGTACTACAGGGTCACAAAGAAACAAGGACTTAGCCTCTGACCTAATGGAACTGTGGAGGAAAAGGGCCACATGCAAGCTCAGGGAAGGCCTGCATGGCAGTCTTGCAAACTCAGAAACCTAAAGTAACCACAAAGGATGGTCTGAAATAAAACTTTAACTAAAAGCAGTTATGGTGGGTAGTTACATCCTAGGCTGGTATCTTCACTGACAAGGTCAACCTTTACCTTAACTGAGCCTATCTGTCTTTTTGCATCTATGATAACACACCCTTGAAATGCCTGGGTAACTTGTAACTTCCCTTTTTCTGGACCCCTTGGGGCACAGCCTAATGTGCCTGGGCACCAGGACAGATACCATAAATTCCTTCATTATCATGTTAACTGTTCCTGCACCCACCTAAGCATGTGTCTATCATTTTACTTTTTATCCAGTCCCAGGGGTTTCTCTATTTTCCCTTTCTCCCACCTCTCTAGTCCATCACCAATGGATTTCATGTAACCCACCCACGTTACTTCCTTTGATTGCAATATATAAATACAGATGTAACCCGCCATTCTCCAGAACATTATCTCAATTTGTTGAGGTTCTGATTTTTTGGCATATCTAGACAGTTTGGTTCAGATAAACTCACAAAAATTCTTTACAGGTTTCAATGTTTTTTTTTTTTACGTTAACAGAACCTACATTCTACTAGGGAACGTACAGACCTGGATAAATAACTAACTTTATAGGCCCTAATATGAAAAGAGATGCTCCTTCCCACCTACATGCAGATCAAAATAAAAAACATAGAGTAAAACACAGAACTTACATGTATATAAAAATTTTAGATTTTCTGGTTGTAGAATCCTAGACAAATTAATTGAATTGAAGATGGACTTTTCTCATGTTTTATGCCCTGGCTTTATTGATTCTTTAAGCACATGGCTTAAGTGATTATGAGGGCAGCTGGAGTGTCTGAAATCCGAAAGGCTAAAAATTCTCAGACAGAGGCTGCAGCCCATAGGTGGAATTTCTTCCTCCTCAGGGAAATGTTAGTTTTGCTTTAAAGATCTTTCCAAATGATTGGAGGAAGCCCACCCTGATTATCAAAGATAATCTTTACTTAAAAATCTATTTAAGTTAATATTAATTACTTCTACAAAATACCTCCACAACAACATCTAGGTTAGTGGTTTATTTTATTTTATTTTTTGGTTTTTTATTTTAATTAAATTTATTGAAGGTAACATTGACTAAAAACATCATATAAATTTCAGGTGTAATATAACTTTGTAATACAACATCTGTATACTCCATTGTGACCACACCATACAAAGTCTAATCTCCTCTATCACTCTTTTTACCTTCTTTGCCCCCCCCCCCCACCTCTTCTCTGGGAATCACCTTCCTGTTGTCTATTTTATTTTATGTCACATAAGAGTGAAATCATGGTTCTTGCCCTTTTCCATCTGATGTACTTAGCATGATGTACATTGGTGTTTGATTGAGTAACTGGGCTATAATGTAACTAAATAGACACATCAAACTGGGCATCACAGTCCCCTACAAAGGACATAGTCATGAGCTGGATAAATGATCAAAAGGAGGAATTATAGGGTCTGAGAGCTGGCAGGGGATTTAGAAATCAATGTTCAACTTTCCCATGAATAAGGAACGGGTCTACAGTGCTTGGTTTGTACAAAATCTTGAAAACTGATTTTTTTTTTCAAACCCAGTAGTATGTTTTACATGATGAATTCAAATGGATCTTTAAGGAGACCTGGAGTCTAGATTCTTTCTTAACCAAGGCCTGATGGAGCAGAATGTATACAAGGGTTGAACAAACAATGTTTTTTATTTGGGTCACATAGTTATTGGAACTGGGCCTGCAGCTTAGTCCTACCCTTTGAGGATAGGGTCCAAGATTATCAGTTCATAGGGTCCAAGTCTGTCAGTTCACTGGGACCTAGACTAGTTGTGGTGCTCCAAAGCATTGGTGGAATTCTTGAATTGAATGAATGCTTGGAATTCAGGCCAATTGAATGTTCAATATCCTTATTTTATTCATAGAAATGCAGACACAGAATGGAAATATTCTAAGTGTGAAATATGGTGTATTCTGAGTTTCCTCATCAGTCCAATCAAAATGGTAATATACACACACACACACACACACACACTAGGGGTCCGATGCACAAAAATTTGTGCACTCAGGGAGTCCCTCAGCCTGGCCTGTGCCCTCTCACAGTCTGGGACCCCTCAGGGGATGTCCACTTGCTGGCATGCCTGGCCAGCCTGGGTGAGGGGCTGATGGCTGTTTGCAGGCTGGCCAATCCCCCCAGTGTGGACCCTCACCCCATTGAGGTGTGGCAAGCCTGGATGATGGGCTGAGGGCTGTTTTCAGGCTGCCCACAGTCCTTTCAGGCTTTGGGTCCCTACTGAGGTGCCTGAGCAGCCTGAGTGAGGAGCTGAGGGCAATTTTCAGGCTGCCACAGTCCCTTCAGGGTTCAAGTCCCTACTGGGGTACCTGGCCATCCTGGGTGAGGGGATGGGGGCCGTTTTCAGGCTTTCAGGCTGCCCACAGCTCCCATTGACCCAAGGTCCCAGCAAGGCTGGCTGGAATCAGGTGTCGGGTTTATTTATCTTCTATAATTGAAACAATTTTGCTTTGAGCCGAGGCCTAGGCAGGTAAGGAAGCCTCCTGTTTGTTTCAGCTCCGTGGCTTTTATAATTGAAACATTGTTACTGTGAGCAGAGGCTCAGTCAGCCTAGGCAGGCAGTTGCAATGGAAGCCTGCTGTTTACTCTAGCGCCGTGGCTGTCAGCTGCCATCTTGGCTGGTTAATTTGCATACAGCAGATCTGATTTGGCTGGTGGGCGTGGGTTGGCTGGTGGGCGTGGCTTAAGTGTAACGAAGTGATGGTTATTTGCATATTACTCTTTTATTAGATTAGATATAAATTTATATATGTATATATGTATTTATATATGATTATATACATTTAACACAGCACTTGGTGCATAGTGAGTGTTCAGTAAATCACAGCGATTACTATAATCAACATTATTTCCTTCTATCCAATTCTAGTAGATGCTGTTGCTGCCGTGCTCATACTATTCTTACCAGCCATTGCACCGATCTCCCAGTTCTGTGTGTTGAGTACCAACAGCTCACAGCTGCCCCTTCTCCAGACACTGATTTTTTTAGGTAGAACACGTAATGCCTTCCTTTGAAACAATGTGTTCACTAGGCAGTTATGGTTCCCTGTGCCCAGGAAATAACCTGCAGCCAAGGGCTGACCCTTCTGAAGAGACAAAGAGTTAGTCTCCTTGTCTTGTGGTGGGACCAATCCCAAGCTCAGGGTGATCAAACTGCAGCTATTCTCCAGCTGAGCTCATATTCTGGCATTTCTCCTGCCCTTTTCTGCTCCCCTCACTCCCTTTCTGCTCAGAGCACAACCTCAATAAATTACTTAGACAAGAGTCCTTCTCTCAGGGTCTGCTTTTAGGGAACCCAACTCTTGTAGTGCTCTCCCCTCCTTGCCTGTGCAATAATAAGTCATCTTGCTCATTGTGATTCCTATGTTCATGGCCTTGGGTGAGTTTCTACCACATGATATTTTTTAGCCAGAAGAGGAAAATGATCTTGCCTCTGTGGCTGGCACCTGGTTCAGACCTCTGCAATCAGAGAGGCCAGTGCACTGGGTTCTTTTAAATTACATTTTGCCTAATTCTTCCTTGCCAAGTCTATTAGCCTGCTCTCTCTTTAAACTGAGTAATCACACTATAGGTTACCAAAACTTGGCTCAGAAAAAAACACTCATTCATTCATTCAACCAACCAGCCATTCATCTGTTCATCCCTCTAACAGTTATGGAATATTGTCCATGTAGCCAAATACTGCACTAGGTGCCGAGAATGTGGCTGCATAGATAGACATAATATCTGATCTCTAGGAATTCATCTCTAGTATGAGCATGGCACTAACAGCATCTACTAGAATTAGAGAGAGAAATGAACAAGCAAACAGGCAACCGCAATGAAGTTTGTGATCCATGCTATCTAGGAGAACGCACAGAAGCTCCTACATCAATCTAGATGTTCAAAATGACTTGGTTTCATTGTGATTGACCAAAACAAAAATAAATAGAATGGATATCCCTTAGCACACTGCAAAGAAACCCCAGAGAAGTTATTCAAAGAATAAGATATTACAATATAGAAAGATGTGTAGTTTTAAGCAAAAGAATGGTTGCCTAGTGATGGAGAGAATAATGAGATATAAATGCAAAGGACTCTGGCTGGTGTATTATTGTTGCTGCAGCTTTTCCCCCACTGAAAGGTTCATCTGAATTAGATAATTTCTGCGTGGGGACTGGCTAGATCAGTGGTAATCAACACAGAGTTCTCTGACTGCCTTTCTACCCTACGACATGGCTAATCACCAGAGACGTGGTCAAGACAGTGGGGCCTCAACTACATGGCTGCCTTATTGTTGCATATTACCTCCATGCCATTTGTCAATGTATTTCTGCAAGACATGCAGAGGTTATAGTAGAACTATGGAGTCAGGATGTTAATTGTTCTATGTTGATATTTTAGTGTAGCTATTGCTAATGGAAAAATAATTTCTACTCTGTGTCTTTATGGCCATTTTCATTGCTCTCAGATGGTTATGTAGTTATTTGGCTATAGATGGTAATGAAATAATACATAGTAGCTATTATTGATTTGGCTGTAGAACTGGGGGAAGTCATAAAAAAGGAGGTATTTAGGAGAGGCTGTGACTTGATAAACATTTAATTCTTCTTGAGGCTTCTTTTTGTCTTTGCTGAGAGTTCTCTTTTGCTATAGCAATGTAAAATTCTAAAAATTTAAGAAACCCAAGATATTCATAAGTCAGCTCTGTTGATGATCATATGTTGGAATATGAAAGATAAGGAAGTTCTGGTCTCCTGTCCCTTTACGCAGTTTCCTGAGTTGCAAGCCTGGAGGTTGGTCTGCATTCCTCCATCTCTCTTATTCTCCTGTGCCCTACCTCCAGTCATTCCCAAAGCCCATCGGTTGTGTCTCCTGAACATCCCACTTCTGTTGCCTCTTCTTTGCTCCCAATCATGGCTCTGGTAGGAAACCTGTGAACTTATGTCTTCCTAGACTATTGATTGACAACTACCACCTTACACATTCATCTCCCACCTCTATTCTCAACTATTTCTATCCATCAATCATGTTGTCAGTTCCTTATTCAAAATTCTTCTCATTGAATAAAATAAGAACTTCATTCCAAGATGCTTCAAGACCTAACCTCTACCCACCTTTCTAACTTCACATCCTTTCACATTTCCTTCTCATTCCCAGTAACCCGGAGTGTGACTCATTTCTTGTTCTTCCCCAAAGTATATCATGCCTTCTCCTCATAGGCACACTTACTCCCTAGAATGCTCTCGTTCTGCAAAGCTACCTCTGAGAGTCTTCCTTGACTCACCTGAGCAAGCACGATTGTATCTTTCCTGTGCATTGCGAGTTCTACCTAAAGTACAGAAATGACCACACTGTATTGTAACTGTATGTTGGTTCATCTATTTCCTTTCAAGACTGGGAACTTCTAGAAGTTCATGAGGTTTTTATCTCTTTAATTTCTAGTATCTGGCCCAGTGGCAGGAGCATGGCAATTATTTATTATATACTGAATAAATGAGTGAAATGGATTTCCTCCTCATGTGATAGGATCTTCTGGGTTAAAATGACAGATAAATCACCCTAGCTGGTTTGGCTCAGTGGATAGAGTGTCAGCCTGAGGACTGAAAGGTCCAGGTTCAATTCTGGTCAAGGGCACATGCCGGGGTTGTGGGCTTGATCCCCAGTAGGGGGCATGCAGGAGGCAGATGATCAATTTTCTCTCTCATCATGAATGTTGTTTCTATCTCTCTCTCTCTGTCCCTCTCCCTTCCTCTCTGAAATTACATATCTAAACTAATAAAAGCGGAATAGTAAAATTAACTGTTTCTTTGGGACACCCAACAGCCAATCAGAGCAACTGTATGCAAATTAGCCCAGTCAACATGGCGGCCGCCACTCACGGACCTGACTAAATGTTTAGGCAGGTCCGTTGCAGCAGGAGCGAGAGCGAAACTGTTTTTGGCCCTTGGCGGGCAGGCTCCGAAACATGTTTCAATAATGTATCAATCATAGAATCCTCCGGAGCTGAAGGGAACAGCACCTGGCCTGCCTTACTAAGAGTAACAAAGTCTCATTATAGACCTGCGCTGCGAGGTGAAGCAGAGTAGGTTTCCTTACCTCAGCCCACCTCAGCTTAAAGGAACAATGTATCAATTATAGGAGATAAACAAACTCCAGGCCTTAAAGGAACAGTACATCAGTTATAGGAGATAAACAAACCCCAGGCCTTAAAGGAACAGTACATCAATTATAGGAGATAAACAAACCCCAGGCCTTAAAGGAACAGCATCAATTATAGGAGATAAACAAACCCCAGAACCTGCGTCCAGCCAGCCTTGCTGGGACATTGGGTCAATGGGAGCTGTGGGCAGCCTTAAAGCCAGAAAGCGCCAATCAGCCCATCACCCAGCCTGGCCACAACCCAGTGGGGTGAGGGACGTTCCTGGGGGGCTTGGCCAGCCTGGAGACAGCCATCAGCCTGTCACCCAGGCTGGTCAGGCATGCCAGCAGGTGGACATCCCCAGAGGGGTCCCAGACTGTGAGAGGGCACAGGCCAGGCTGAGGGACCTCCTGAGTGCACAGAGCAGCTGCAGGACAGAACAGCGTAGGACCAAGGACCGGTGTGTGGGAAAGAGGCAGCAGGGTTGGAGGGCACCGGGAAGCGGGTAAGAGGTAGCAGGGTTGGAGGCCTGCTTGGTGGGCTTTCCAGGCCCTTTGCAGGGCATTACGGAGTGGGTAAGAGGTGGCAGGGGGTTGGTGGCCTACTTGGTGGGCTTCCCAGGCCCATGGAGGGGCATCGGGGAGTGGGAAAGAGGCAGCAGGGGGTCAGTGGCCTGCTTGGTGGGCTTTCCAGGCTTCTTGCAGGGCACCGGGGAGTGAGAAAGAAAGGTGGTGGGATGGGGAGCGGGAAAGAGGCAGCAGGGGGGCGGTCTCGGCCTGCTTGGCGGCTGCCCAGGCCCTTTGTGGGGCACCGGGGAGCAGGAAAGCAAGGCTGCAGGGGCCGGCGTCCTGCTTGGCAGTTCCCCAGACCCATTGGTGGCACCGGGAAGTGGGAAAGGAAGGCAGCAGGGGACTGGTGAGTGGGAAAGAGTCGGCGGCCTGCTTGGCGGCTTCCCAGGTCTCTTCCGGGATCAGGGAGCAGGAAAAGGCTGGCCTGACCATGAGGCGGGGTTTTCCCTGCTTTCTGGTGGCTAGAGGAAGATGGGCAGTAGGCCAGCTTGGGAGGCAGGCGGCACCCAGCCCTGGTCACAGCTCAAAAAAGAGAACAACATGCAGGGGAGGGCAAGAGTCTGAGAGATCAATATAGAGGGGGTGCCTGCTCCAAGCCTTGATAGTGTGCCTGGGGGCAGGTCCCCAGCAGGTAGACACACACAGGAGGACTGCTCCGAGCCTCAGATGCAGCTGGGGGCAGGTCCCCAGTGGCCACACACACACACACACACACACACACACACAAAAGGTGCCTGGCAGACTGGGGCCATCATAGGACATCCACTGAGGGATCCCAGACTGTGAGAGGGCACAGGCCAGGCTGAGGGACTCCCTCTACCCTGAGTGCACAAATTTTTGTGCACCGGGCCCCTAGTATGTATATATATATATTTAAAGACAGATCAATCAACTTCATAAGGATCATATGAGATATTTTTACTAACTTATAGTCACAGCCATATAGTCACATCTATTAGAAGGTCAGCCTCCCTTTCTTTATGATCCTCACATATGCCATCCCCCCTGTCTGGAACACTAGTGTTTTTCACTAGAGATACTATTAATGGCTTATTTGCAGCTAGGAATACTCACTCCTATAGAGACTCAAACTCCCCAGATTCCTCAGTGTTTTTCCCTGCAATCAACTAAATTAGACATTCCCTAGTATAGGATTTTAACCTCAGAGTTCTATAAGATTAAGCCATGTGAAGTTATCATTTTTGTACATCAATAAAGATTGAATATCAGCGCTTCACATGGGTCAAACCAATAGTTAGCAAATATACTCATTAATGATGGTGCCAAGGTGAACATCTGTATTTAAATGTTCCAGATTCCAAATGAAAGGACTATTTTCCTTATCTCAGCCTGGGTTTCCCTGGCTTATATCTCCAAAGCTACTCAGAAGAGTCTGCTAAGCCCACTGCTTCTTTTCTTTTCCTCAACTAAGATCATAAATGCTTGGGGTGCTGTGCAGAAATAACCTTTTATAGGATCACTTGTGAAAGGTTAGTATTTATAGCTAATTAGCAGAAGCTCAACACAATGTAGATGTGCAATAAATGTTTCAGAAAGAATACTAAATAACACAGATATTACTTGTATCATGAAGAAAATTTTCAATTGGTTGTGATGAAAGGGCTTATGGGTGGATTAGAATTTCTTTCTAAAATGAGAGTCACATTTTTTGTCTATTTGTCCCTGGATCTTTAGCTCTACTGTCCTGCTCCTGATACATGTGATCAGTTCCCACAGGATGTGATCAATACCCATTATCTGTCCTCTGAACTGTCTAATCCACAGCCTTTGCCTCAGGCTTTATTGCTCATGCCACCCTTTACTCTATTTCCCAAGAAAATGGTGTCACTGGCTTCCAGTCTCTTGTCTCATCTCCTATATTTTCATCATTAAAATCACAACTAATGTTTCTCTACTAGAACTGTCTTAGATCACCCTCCTTAATAGAGACTACATTTACTCTGGTCGCTCAAAATATCATTTCAGGTTGTGACTCAATTCCCATGTTTTTAAACATGGATAGGTTACTTAACTTCTCTATGCCTCAGTTTCTTTACCTATGTGTCTCCTGATATCTGATGTACTTACCTATTTCCCAGCCCCAGAGACAGGATGACTTTTCCCCTACCAAAGATGTGGACAGAGAAGAGGACTAGAACACAGGCTTGCCCCCTAAGGATCTTCCTCTTGCTACCAGTCAGATTCAAATGTCATCTAACATTAGTCAAAACTTAGCCTCCACTCAGATCCCTCCTCACACTGCATATTTCTCATGCTTACCTGGAAAGGTGAAGGAAGAGAGGGCAGAAGAGAGAAGTGAAGCCTAAGACCTGGGTATTTTTTTTGGGCAAGAGCTCCAGACAAAAATAAGCTGTGTAAGAAAGTGTGCTATGTAGTTCAAGGCCACCACAGCTACACAGGCCAATGCTACTTAACAGGAACTCTGACTGGCTCCCAGGGAGAACTGCTTCCAGCTTTCCCCTATAAGTATTATCCTTTTCTTCCCCCAGGATAATGAAGTTTTGTTCCCATCTCACTTTGTTTGAGTCTTTGGTCTCCTCGGGTCTACCAGGTCTCACCTCCACCCAATCTTTCTTTTTTCTTGTTCTGCGATACCTGTTGAATATGGCATCCAGGGTTTGAAGTCACTGCAGTACTCCTTGTGATTGTGAGGTAATTGGATAATATTATTACCTTCTCAGAAATTCTTCAAAGTTATCATGAGGAAGTGAGGCATTCCTCTCCTGGATGGTATCTATGTGGTCAGATAAGATGACGGCTACATTCCATCCCAACCCATGTCATTCAGCTATTCTTCCATATTTGGATATTTCCGTGGACACATAGAGGGTTGTGACAGTCCAAAGCACTTGGCTAAAATGGAATTCCAAATATAGTACCTACACATGGGTTTCCAGTAATCAGTCCATAAGTAGTCAGCCTATCCACAGTTCAGGGCTTAGGTTCCTCTCTTTATTTTTGGTTATTTTGCTCTCCTGCTCTTTGGAAGTTTAAAATGAGTCAGAGGCATCTTGTAGATGATAGAAAAAACATTCCTGATCAAAGGGAGCTCTTGTCACAAAATGTGTTTTGTCATACATAGTGTATAGCACAAATAGTAATGTGTGTGGCTGTACGAGTTAGATTGCCTGGATATAAATCTGAACTCTAACAATTTTTAGCTTTTTAAACATGGATAGGTTACTTAACTTCTCTATGCCTCAGTTTCTTTACCTATAAAATAAGAATTATAATAGGATGTAACTACTCATAAGTCATTGTGAAGATTAAATGACTTAATGTACACATAGCACTTAAAGTAGTGCTTGGAAAAAACTTGACCAAAATAATATATGATATTATTGGTAGTAGCAGTAATAGTAGTAGTGGTAGTGATAGTAATAGTAGTGGTGGTAGAGATAATATTTAGTATTTGCCTTAGAAGAGTATGTTTTCCTTCAGTGTTTCTCCTATGTGAGAACTTATGGAACTCCTTCAGTATGTCCCTGAACCTCTGAATTCTCTGGACCTCTGAGACTCATTGCTTTCAAAAGGAGGCTCATCCTAGAAGTCAGAAGACCTGGAAATAGTACAGCTAGGCACATACTCCTAATTTATAGCATACCCCAGGCCAGTCCTTGTACCAGGTTCTTCTCTTCTTACTAAGTATTCTTCACACCAGTCCATTTTATAGATGAAGAAATAAATTCTGACTGGTTTTAACCACTAAGTCGATGCCAGGAAGCAGAAAACATGGGTCTGTCTGGAACAGCCATTAGAATTCCAGCCCATGGATTCTCTACCTCCAGAACCTTTATTTCTCCTGCTTCGTAAAACTGAATACCCTTCTCGCGTCCCTCTTACAGGGTAAGTATTCAAAGAGAAAGTGTTATGTAAGTCAGCTCTAGGCCAGGGAATGGCAACTGGATTGGATTCATGACTCCAAGTAAAAGGAAGCACTTGGAAGAGACAGCCAGGAGATGCAGGAGATGCTAATAATGGGAAGAGACTTCTCCAGGCAAAACCCTGGAGGCAGGTACTAGGCTGAGTGGCATAGGCTTATGGGCTTGTGAGAGTGGAGGATGGGGTTGCCCCTAGGCAGAGCTTCCCCTGTTGCAGAAAGACCAAAAAATCTAAGCAACACTTTGAAGAAGTGGAGAATTTACAGTTTTAATAATGCTAGCAGACTCTGGGATTGTTCCAAATCAGAGTGGAGTAACACGTGGGTAACTTGCCTTATAACTGCCCTTAGAGTTCATTGTAAAGGAAATATGCTCCCTCCCTTGAGGTCCTGGGGGAAGTGCAACTCCCACCTTCCCTTCCCCCAGGTGTTCCAAGGTTTGGGTGTCAGCTAACAATCCACCCTTCCCCCAGGGCAGCGCTTTTGGCTTATTTTGCAAATCCAGTTTTGGTGAAGGAGGCAATGCCTCAGCTGAAGGTCATTCCCCCAAAACATCAGGGCTGCCTTTGAATTAGCCCTTTTTAGCCTTCTTGCCCCTGGTGGAAGAGGGAACAGTAGCTGGCCTAGCTTCTCCCCACTCAGCCGCCTGGAGGGTCTGCCAAGCAGAGTGGGCCTTCAGCACATACCGAGGTACTCCCTGTAGGCATGGAGAGGCCTGGCCTTAGAATGAGGAGCACAGTGAAACCACCATGTAGTGCCAGTGGCCTCAGCTGGCTCTAAGGCTGTGGAATCTGGTGTGGGACGTTGTAATAAAAATCCAGGATCTCAGTCCTGAATGTTCCAGAAGCAGGGTCTAACCCCTTGGGAATAGGGGAGCCTGGAGAAAGGAGCAGAAACGAGTTTCCTACTTGGGAGGTCATTTGTACTCTTACTAGAAGGAGAACTCTGGAAACAGTGGGATCCGGGGAAAGAACCACACTTTGGTTCTCATTTTGATATGATACATTTACTTTGCTTCTTATGGCCGCCATTGCCATCTCTCACATGCTTTATTGCCATAATTCTAGCTGAGTTTCCTGCTCTGAGATTTGTTCATTCCAGTGAGGTTCACTGCAGTCCAGAGTGATTGCAGCTAATTGCTCAGAACTTTCCCCTACATACAACTCTTATGGGATTTCCCTTTGCCCTCAGGATAAAGTCCTATCACTGAAGTTGGCTTTCAAGACAATGGAGGGTCTGGATTCCTGATCACTGCTACAGGCCCATCTCTAAATAATTTCCACTCCCTTTCCCCAGTTAAGGGTCTGTGTAATTAATAAATTATGATGAATGAGTCGTTTCTAGAGTTATCAGCAATACTATCAGAATGGAAGAAGACTTCCATCATCTGAGGATGAAGACATGGTACTCAATAAACAATGCAGACGGGAAGTCAGCCTGGAGTCAAAGAAGCTGAAGTCTAGTCCTCGCTGAGCCTCTGTAATCTCCACACATGGCTTTTAGACTCTTCTTCTTTTATAAAATAGGGCCAGGGAAGTCATGACTTCTAATAATTTTTACCTTTTCAAGATACTTCAAAGATAAATCTAACAGTACATGGAGAAACACTTTACAAATTCAAAGCATTATTAATTTATGTTCCTCATACACCAAGATGTGCACCACTAGTTACCTTTAAAATCTCTTTTTAGGTCACATAGAATCTGTACTTTATAGAAAATATGTAACAACTAAGGCTATCTTTGTATCAGGCATGGATTTAAAGTATGCCAAAGAGACCTTTTCATTTTGCTGGATGTGAGAAATGGGGGTGGCTGTGAGCCTTGCTCTTCTGCTCATCAGTTGTTGTACTTAACAGACAGGTCTCGTGAGAAAGTACGATAGATGAGAGCAACTGAAGGCTCCTGATTGGATGAAATAAAGATGGCTGTGTCTTAAGGAAATCCTGAAAAGTAATTCTTTTTGTGTCACATATAAGGATGTCTCTCAGAGGAAATGGACAGCATGTAAAATATTAGAATGTGAGGTCACAGGGTTTTGTAGGTCCCTGCTCCTATCATACTTTTAATTACCTCAGTTTTTTTTTCTTTCAAAGCTCTTTCCCAATCTGGGTTGCATTTCTCCTCCCAACTTCCCAACATACACATATTTTTCAGTTAGCCAACTCTTGGAAGATACAATATATATTGAATGAATGAGTGAAGAAATGAAAAGATATTGGATAGAGGGAGTGATGGACCTCATGACCAGAAGGTTTTGATTCTTATTTGGATCAACCTTGTGAAGTAAGTATAGCAGCAGTTATTGGTCCCATTTTACAAATGATGAAACAGGTTTAGAACGTCACACTGTTAAATAGTGGCAGAATGAACCCTTAACTCTTAGGATATTTTCCTTCTCACAACATCATCATTCTTGAAGGCAGGGAGACTTAATGCCCATGTTGTAGGCTGAGAACAAGCCTTTTTTAGAGTAAAGAACATTTGCATGCCTGTCTCCTTCTCCTCTCTCCTCGAGAAAGTGATTTCAGAGGCAAGCCAGTTCTCAGAGGCTAATTTCAAAGACAGGTCTCAAAAGTGACATCTGTTAGGATCATATAAAAAAAATAAGTAAACATTATGAGATTTTAGCCCACTTTTGCAGACTTCATTCTAATGAAGATTCAGTACAGTTCTCTGCTAGTGAAATGAACCTGTTTCCGTGGCAGGGAAGGGACTGAGGGAAGAAAGAGGGAAAAAAATAATAGTAAGAGCATTTTTTCCCCAGAATTATTTCTCCAGATACACTTAACAATTCAGTGATGAGGAGGAGGCAAGGGGTGAGCTCTGAGAAATAGAACAACTCTTTAGGTCTTATCACAGGACAGGATAAGTGAGAAACTTGGACCTAAAAATGTTTCATTGAGTTCATGTGTGTGCTCTCTTTCACATGCTTTGGCTCACATCTTTCCATAGAGACTCTGACTGGGTTTTAAATGCTGACTTTACCACCAGCCAGCTCTGTAATCGTGGGCGGGATTCTTAACTTCTCTACTGTCATCTGTAAAGGCAGGTAATAATAATTAGCACACATCTCCCTTGTAGGTAATTGTAAGAATGAAATGAATTAGCTTATGTTAGCACCCTTTGATGAGTGTCTGGCACATTGTAAATGCCGTTGTTATCATTATCATTAGAGCTGTCTTTTGATAACTGTCTCTTGAGTTATTTTCAATTAGGTCAAATGGAGAGGAAAGCATGGCTAGGTCACCTTGGCTACTTTTACACATTCTGTTTTTTTTCTCTATCTCCCTTTCCCAACTTCCGAAAGTTCAGACTCACTAGGTCTGGGGTAAGACGTAGGTATACGTATTTGAAAGGCAGATATGAAATGCTTCTTTTTATCCGACTACTCAGCCTAACACCCACCAGTACTCCAACTTTAAGAAATTTCTCTGGAGGGCGAAAAACCTCAGGGGCAGGAACAAGGAATTGTGGGAGTGGGACTACTTATATAAGCTCAACCCAGAGACCACAAGAGATGTCAGGTGATAAGATAGAATCTATTTCCTTCTTTTCACGCTCTCTCTGCTCAGAAACATTTTCATCTCAATTCCTCACTTCTGTAACACTCTCCTGTAATCCGGAGGACTCTGTGTTGTCATACTTCATCAGCTGTGTTATAATTCCCAGGACCTGGCCACGATTGATGTCCTAGCCCTGAAAAGCTGGCCCAAAATAAGTGGCTTCAGAGGGCTTGATGAAAAATCAGAGGCATTCTGAACAGATTCTGAAAGTATTCTAAGTCAGGGCGAATCCTGGGAATCCAATTTGGCTGCTTCATCACCAGTTCTGTCTCCCACAAGCAGGAAGATTACAAACAACATTGTAAAGACGTAGTTGAGATTGGCTTTTGTGACCTAATGTTTCTGGTGAAGAGAGAAGTACATGTTGTTAAAACAGGGAAAAAAATGCACACAACCCACTGGCAACAGATTTTTACTTGCTTCATTTTGAACAAGAATCATTTTGTGATTTTATTTCCTTGGTGACAGAGACTTGGCTGCTTCTGCATTTTATAGTGGTTTAATTAACCTTTGGGCATAGAGAACAGGCACACTTACTGCATGAACTAACAGCCACTTTTAAAATAGAAAGTTACCAGCTGTTTCTCACAGGCCCGGACCAAGATTCTGCAGAAGCATCTAGAGTCTAGATTCTAGACGGTGGTGAGAGCAAAAGTCCCAGGACCGGGTTCTGGGGGATGCATTCCACCAAGTGACTTAATTTTCTGTGTTTCAGTTTCTTCCATTTGGAAAATGGACTAGTAGTGGTTTGTACCTCACTTTTTTTTTTTTTTTTTTTTTTTAAAGTAGCACTAAGACTAACCAACAGATAACCAACAGTGAGATAACCAACAGGTATATGGGCAATGAGGGAAAGTTGAATTGATAAACTTAGCCTTAGAGAAATCATGAAGAACTGTTGGAGTTTGGCTGTCCTTTTAGGTTAATAAATATCCATGTAGGGTGCTGGGATTTACAGTTTAATAGAGTATTTCTGTTCAGGGCCTTTGGAGTTGGTCAGATGTGGGTTTAAATCCTTGCTCTGCCACTTAGTGGCTGTGTGACCTCAGGTTCTTCATTTAGCTATGGGGATTAAGTGGAGGCTGTCCCTCACATACTATATACCCAATACTATGTAGGGGTACAGTTCATGGAAGCTGTAACTATTATTACCCTCAAACTATTGGCTGCCATGTATTGACCCCTGTATTAGTTTCCTATTGCTGCTGTAACAAACTGCCACAAACCTGATGGCTTAGAAAAACAGAAATTTATTCTTTCACTTTTATGCAGCTAGAAATCTGAAATCAAGGTGTTAGCAGGACCATGCTCCCAGTAGGGGCTCTAAGGGAGAATCAGTCTCTTGCTTCTTTGAGCTTCTAGAAGCTGCCAGTGTTCGTTGATGTTCATTTTCTGTCTTCACATTGCCTCTCTCTGTGTGTCTAATCTCCCTCAGCTATTCTCTCATAAGGATACTTTCGATAGTGTTTAGGGACCAGATAATTCAGGATAATCTTCTCATCTCAAAATCCTTAATTTAGTCACATTCACTAAAACTTTACCATATAAAATAACATTCATCCCTGGCCAGTGTGGCTCACTTGGTTGAGCATCATCCCGTGCACCAAAGTGTCGGCCTATGGACCAAAGGGTCCTGGGTTCAATCTCAGTCAAGGGCACGTGCCTTGATTGCAGGATCCTTGGGCCCTGGTCCTGGTTGGAGGCAACCAATTGATGCATTTCTCTCACATCGATGTCTCTGTCTTTCCCTCTCTCTTCCTCTCTCACTAAAAATCAATGGGAAAATATCCTCAGGTGAGGATTACCAACAACAATACAATTAAAACACACCAAAAAAACAACACAAAATGTAGATATTAATTATGTGAAACTAGGATATTATTTCAAACATAAACAATGATCGTACACAGGTTATATAGCTTAAAGGTCCAGACACTGGGTGCTGGACGTCAATGGCTGGGCCAACCTTCAGCTGCATCTTGAATATTAGGCATAACCTTGGGAAATTTGCTTAAAGTGTTAGCTCTTATCATGCATTTCTGTGCCTGTAGACGGAAGAAAGATCAAGGACTAAGTAAAATAATTGTTATGTTCCTAAAATTAGGAATCCCTGCTATCTGCTTTTATTTCTTCTAATTTATTACTTGCTTCTAGAGCATTATGCAAAACAAACAAACAAACAAACATTCTCATTAACTAAGAATTTCAGTTACCGGGAAACTCATGAATTGAAATTTCTTATGTAATTATGCACACTATGAATGTACACTCCATGAGTACATAAGGGCAGATCTAACTTTGTGGGACTGAAAGTTATGTGATATGGGGGGCTCTTGATGAAAAGGAACACAAAATTACGTATGCAAAATTATATACAAGAGTGAATATTTACTTACAATGAGAACAGAAAGGCAACAAATTGTTGCTGGTAACAATGGGTTCTTGTGGTGTTGTGAGAAAGAACTTTCCAAGGGCACATGCATGGGAGAAGTTTAAGTGTAGTGGAACCATTTATTGGGGTGACCGTAATTAACATGCCCTGGAGATGTAGAGGGCAGGCAGGCTCTGGTAGTGACTATCCTAGGATACCTGGTAATCCTCCACATATTTTATTGTTTTGGGGGAACAAGCAGGCTTTTCTTTTGAACTATCCAATCTATTTCCTGGGTTTTCCCAGGCATATGGTGGGCCGTCCCCCTAATCAATTCTTTTTCGGGACCTTCTGGTTCCACCCTTATCCAACCTGATTCTTTTCCCGATAAGACTCCACCCCTTTGTATCCATTCTTTGGCTCCTATTGCATGTCCCAACGTTCTGCCTCGTCATCTGGTTTCTACTGAGCTGAGCATGTGCCCAGCAAAGGAATTTCCCCCTCACTGGCTCTCCCTCCCCACCCATCCCCTGTCTTTGGGGAAGGGATCAGTAGTTCCCTGAGGAGATTCTTCCTGGCCACTCAGGGATTAAGTCCCTACAGAGGAGGGTGTGGTGGTCCCCTAGGGAGCCTGTAAATGCTAAAGCTTCCTAGTAAATCAGGCCCAAGGCCCCAGTCAGCTCCTTAGGTTATTAGACTTAATGTCTGATTCCATTTGCTCCCTCCCTCTATTCATAACTAGCTAGCTCCAACTTCACTGGCTCATGCTGGTTATGGAAGGCAAATGAAATGCAGATACCAGCTGTGGGGTAGGGGAGGCGGGCGGAAGGGCAGGGGAAAAAAGAGATATATGTACCAATCTTTGTAAAACTTTATGTAATAAAATAATAATAATAATAATAATAATAATAATAATAAAAGAAAAGAAAAAAAAAGAAATGCAGATACCAGGATTTGGCTTGTGCATATGGCAATGGTCTAGGACAGGGGTGGGTATGTGGATTTCGCAGGCCGGATAAGGCCTGAGAAAGCATTCAGTCTGGCCCTGCCAAGGCATTAGCGGGGAGTTAATTAGATGTTTAACCAAATATAGCAGGCTAATTTTTAAGTTGATAATTTTGTATGCCCACGAATGTTGTTATAAATATCCAAATGGCTGTTGGCAGAAAAAAGTTCCCCACCCTTGGTCTAGGTGGTTACGAGAAGCAGCTCCAGAAGTGGTCTTGTCAGCCGTCTCCTGGACCAGGAGTTAATGAAGTTAAATCCACTAGTTAATAAAGGAGATTTATTACATGTAAACTAAAGGCAATTCATCTTCCCTTTTTAAGACTTCACAGGAGAAGGTTTACACAGATGACTGAAACAACATTCCAGATTTGGATTAAGAAAATGCAGTCCTGTGTTGCCTTTTGAGTCCTTAGCCTTCAGTTAGAAAGCGCTCTTCGGCAGACACTAGGTCTTATCTGGGTAGAGAGAGGAGCCTAGACGTGTGGGTCTGGGTATGTCAAGATTGTGGTGCCTTTTTAAGCAACACACTTTGTTTTGATCTTTTCCTCCTCTCTTGTTTCTCTCATGTGCTTGAGCTTTCGGGTGCTCCGTGGCTGGAAGAGAAAGCATGTGTTTAGTGTTTAAGAACCTCCCAGGGTTCCCAATATTTTCTGTGCAACTTTGGAAGGGCTGTGGGTATTCTAGAAAGTATTGTTCTGCATAAGCAACCACTGAGAAGGGGACAATGTCTGTCTATATCTCCCTCTTATTTCTTTTATTTTGTCCTCTCCTCACCTATCAACACATCTTCCTCCCTCCAGAATCTTACAGATAACAAGTTAAGAAATCACTCACTAATTGAGATCTCTGAAATACCCCCAAGCATGACTCACTACTGATGATGGGATTTTGGGCACTGTGACAGGAAATGGAAAGCTCAATGAGGGTAGCTAAGAGGACAGCAAACTTTCAGGCACTTGCCAGGTGACTCAAAAGCCAGGCCTGCTCACTTGTTTTACTGTTGTTGCTGTTCTTGGAGATAAGCTGACCGCAGCATGCGCAGTGCTGCTGGACTAGCTTTACCAGGCCCAGTGGGAGTCATATGCCCACATCAGCCTGTGCACACCTCCTCCGCAGCCAGCAGTTACAGCCCATGGAGGAGTGCAGTGGATCCCAGTGTGGGCCAGCACAGAACTAATGCTTCCTGAGCCCAGAGTTCATAAAGGGGTGTTCAGAAAGGTGGGGGCAAAGCAGGCATTGGCTCCCTGGTGATAAATGGATCTTGATTCTGCTGATTCTGTGCATGTTCACCTTGTTAGCAAACACATGTTAGTAACATGTATACTAGCCATTTAACTAAATATTTCTTCAACAAACACTTCTTAATACGTGCCCAGGCACTTTACCGGCTTACAAAGAAAAAGTTCACAAGTATAATTATAAAAACATATGAGTACACCCAAAATAATATAGAATCATGTGATAAATATAATGGAATTCCGGGGCTGACCAAAAGCCCCTGAATAAGGGATGGACAGATTACTCTGACACAGTTTCACTGTGAAAGAGAGGGCTAAGGGGCTTGTCTGGCTCAAGGGTCCAAGCAGCCTTGATTGTCTGCCTCGTTAGGCTTTTATTGGAATTTTCATCTTTAGATGCAATCAGTAGGTGAGTAATCTTAGGAGGACACATGTGTTTGCATTGACCTCTAGGCAAAGGCATCCAGGGATTAAGCAGAAGGATTCTAGTAAACACCTGGGGGGCTGCACATGCATAGACTTGTTTGGAAAGGTGAGGGAATAATTAGGGATGCCTCCTTCCACACTCCCCTAAGTCTCCCCTAAGTCAGAATTCTGATAATCAGGGCAGGTGGCCTTCCATACACTTCCCTTTTCTCAGAATGTCCTCCTTACAACTTTCCAGCCAAGTCTCTTGTGCTCCCCAACATCGGAAGATAAATAGAACTTTAGGAGAGACAGGGGAGACCTTTAGAAAAGAAATAGGAATGATTGTGTGTGTGTGTGTGTATATATCTGTGCCCACATGAGTGCACCCATGTGCTGTGCATACATGTATGTAGGGGGTTCTCATCCAAACCAGGCAAATATGATTTTTTTTTCATTTGTTACATAAGGATTTAAGTATCTCCGCCCAGTATAGCCCTTTTCCCAATAAGAACTAGCTTCCCCTTCCCACCTTCCCAACAGTCACCTTTTCCCAGTGTATTTTGAGTGAAAGGAGGTCAGCTCACATTCCTTCCCGAGTTGGGGTCACCTGTGCTCCAGCCTTCTCTCCACTGTAGCCTGTTCTTAACAGCCACTGACAGCTCCTGTGATTGCTGACCAAGCCTGCCTTTCCTTTCCACAGAACAGCATCTCCCTTCTCCCCCAAAACTCCCCTCAATCAAAGCTGTGGGTGAAACCGATGAGTGGAAAGGTTGGAGGTAATGCAAGGGGTTACAATGAATGGAAACTAAAATAGAAAATCAAATGCCATGCTTCTTTAAAATGATGTGGCCATCCTCACCCCACACCTGCCACCTCCACTAAACCCACTCATCTCTCTTGGAGACCACGGTTCATTCAGCAGAAGTTCAGTGTTCCTGCGGCCCGGCCTATCAGGTCATCCTAGGTCATTCTCTAGGTCACAATCATGAATCAAGGCCAGACACCCTGATGTCTTTTTCTTAGAGAAGATTCTCCCCTAGACACAGAACAGCAGTCATAGTGTTATTGTTAAAGAATTTAGTTTTCACCCCCTTAAAGACAGGAGGTAGAACAAAATTAAATCTTGCAGACCTGCGTCTATTATGGAGCCCCCTTATTGCAGGTGTTATGGGGAGCATGTGGAGGCCAGGGAAGGCTGCCCCACAGAGGGATGGCCACTCAGGCTGCACTTTTGCATGTCTATCAGTCAGGGGTGTGCACAGATTCCTTGAATCCTACTACAAGTACCATAAATTTGATGCTTTCCCTTTTACTTCAAACTTGGGATCCCAAGCCATGAAGAAAGCCCTGAAAGAATCAAAAGACCACTGCACTCCCAGCAGTCTCTAGCTTTGTGTGAATGGCAGCCTAGGGACATGTGCATCCCAGCTCCTTTCCCTGCCAACTCAGCCTGGCCAGGTAACTGGGTTACAGTGTCCCAGCTAATTCAGAATGAGAATAACTAGAGATAAAAAAAGAAAAACAAAACAAAAAATTATTGCCTTGGTTTAAATGATCCACGCATGTGAAAAACAACTTTTAAATTTCATTATTATTATTATTATTATTATTATTATTATTATTATTATTACTAGAGGCCTGGTGCAAGAAAGTCCCTCAGCCCAGCCTGCATCCTCTCTAATCAAGAACCCCTTGGGGTATGTCTGATTGCTGTGATTGGGCAGAAAGCAGCAGTCGGACATCCCTCTCACAATCCAGGACTGCTGGCTCCTAACTACTCTGCCTGCCGGCTTGATCACCTCTAACTGCCCTTCCCTGCTGGCCTGGTCACCCCTAACTGCCTCTGCCTCAACCCCTGCTACCATGGCTTTGTCTGAAAGACATCTGGTCTAATTAGCATATTATCTTTTTATTAGTATAAATTATTATTATTATTATTATTATTATTATTATTTTGATCATGCAGGACTTAGCTCTTCTTAAATGCCATCTAGAGCTTTTCCTCCTGATCTGAGAGATGTTTTCTAGCCCATTCCCAGGGTTATTTATGGTTTTGACTCCCACAGCTGCCCCAGTTGCATCCACCCCTTTGCTGTCACTGTCTTTTTGTGGCAGATCCTTGTGAAGTTTTATTGCTAGCCAGAGTGCTCCTTCCTCCTTGGAGGCCACTGTGAGGTTCAGGCACAGTGTCCCCTGGTTGTCTGCCTGGCCACCACCACACACAGCCAGGATCTACACTGGGTTGAGTGGGTAGGAATGTTCAGGTTTGTACTTAGCATATGGGCTTTAGAGCCTTCTGGGATAGAGAGATGAAGTAGAATAGCCCTAAGCAGAATGAGTACACTTCCATGGAGACTTAGGATGTGTCAAATGCAGTCTCCTTGGGGAAAAGGGTGGGGAGATATTGGGAGCTAGAATGCTGTTGTATATGAGCTTTAAAAATCCTGAAAGAATTCCACTGTGGAGAGAGGAGGGCAGAGAAAGATGCCTAAACCAGCAAGAGACAATGAGAAGAGGCAGCAAATTCTAACTCAAAGTCGCCAGTCCTCACTGATCTCTACTAAATTCCTGTCAAATTTTCCATATTAAGACATGTTTTGGCTTTATATCAGACTCTGTTTTATGTTGTTTCCCAACTGTAGTTTCATATATATACATATTATCTCTTTCCAACTGGAATATAAACTCCTGGAGCAAGACCATGCCCAACAACTGGCAAAAGAGTATGAGTGAAACCAACTTTTAAAACTTGTATCCTATATAATAAAAACCTAATATGCTAAATAAAAAGCATAATATGCTAAAGATATGCTAACGCTGCTCAACCACTCACTATGATGTGTACTGACCATCAGGAGGTACAGTCAGTGGCTATGATGTGCACTGACCACCGGGGGACAGATGCTCTGACCAGTAGGTTAGCTTGCTGCTGGGGTCTGGCTAATTGTGACTGAGCAAGTGGGGCCGGACATGCACTGGAGCCCTCCCGTAGTCTCTCCCTGGCTGGCCAACCTCCCACGCCTCTCCCTGGCCCCAGTCATGCACCCATGGTGTCCCTTTGCCTGGCCTGTGCCTTCTCATAATCCTGGACCCCTGCGGGGATGTTGGATAACTGGTTTCAGCCTGATCCCACAGGCCAGGCCGAGGGACCTCACTGGTGCACAAATTCATGCACCAGGCCTCTAGTTTTACTATAAGAAAGATATTACAGTTGAATCATTGTATTGTGCATAGAAGTAAATTAAATAATAATTATTTTAGAAAAGCAAACTAACACTAGTAAGAAGCATTCTCTACCTAATTTCCTGGTCTAAAAATTATTTTTAAGGTTTCTAATAATAAAAATTTTAAACATACTCTAAGGTAGAAAATAGTTTAACCTCCACATAACAATCACCCCGAGTCCAGAATTCTCATTTTCAACACTCTTTATTTCACTCATTCCTTTTTCATTTTAATCACAAATCTCAGATATGTTACTTATCCTTATATCCTTCAGAATGCATCTCTAAAAAATATGAACATATTGCCCTAACTGGTTTGGCTCGGGGGATAGAGCATCGGCCTGTAGACTGAAAGGACCCAGATTTGATTCCAGTTAAGGGCATGTACCTTGGTTGTGAGCACATCCCCAAGAGGATGTGTGCAGGAAGCAGCTGATCTGTGTTTCTAACTCTCTATCCCTCTCTCTTCCTCTATGTAAAATATCAATAAAATATATTTTAAAAATATGAACATATTTTTTATAATTGGACTAGGGGCCTGGTGCACAAAAATTTGTGCACTCGGGAGGTCCCTCAGCCCGACCTGTGCTCTCTGGCAGTCTGGGACCTCTCTGGGGATGTCCACCTGCTGGCGTGCCTGGCCAGCCTGGGTGAGGGGCTGATGGCTGTTTGCAGGCTGGCAAAGACCCCAGTGTGGACCCTCACCCCATTAGGGTGTGGCCAGCCTGGGTATGGTCATGAGGGCCATTTTCAGGCTTTCAGGCTGCCCACAGCCCCTTCAGGTTTTGGGTCCCTGCTGGGGTACCTGGCCAGCCTAGGTGAGGGGCTAATGGCTGTTTGCAGGCTGGCCAAGCCCCTCAGTGGCGTCCCTGACCCCATTGGGGTGTGGCCAGCGTGTGTGACGGGCTGAGGGGCATTTTCAGGCTTTGAGGCTGTCCACAGCTCCCATTGACTCAATGTCTGAGTGAGGTTGGCTGGAAGCAGGTTTCCGATGTTTGTTTATCTTCTATAATTTATACACTGTTCCTTTAAGCCAAGGCCTAGGCAGGTAACGAAGCCTCATGTCTGCTTCACCTCGAGGCTTCTATAATTGAGACAATGTTGCCTTAGTAGTCTAGCTGGGCTGCTGTTTGTTTCAGCTTGTGGCTTCTATAATTGAGACAATGTTGCAAATATGTTGTTGCCTGGAGCCGAGAGAAGCCCAGGCAGCTGGAAAACAGTTTTACTCCTGCTGCAATGGAAGCTGCCTGTTTACTCAGCTCTGTGAGTGGCAGCCTCCATCTTGGCTGGGTTAATTTGCTCTGATTGGCTGCTGGGCATGGCTTAGGCGTCCCGAAGAGGCGGTCAATTTCAATATTATGCTTTTATTAGATTAGATTAGCATCAACTTAAAATTAACAATAATTCCTAGATTTCAACTTCCCTGATTGTTTCCAAAGAGCAAGAACATCACTGAAAAGAAGGCCTGTTTCCCAGACACCTAATGCTGTTCAGAGTTGTATGTGTGTGTCCAGCATAGGGGCTTTCTTTGGAGTATTGATGTGGGAATACATTTAAGGGGGTTGTGATGGAATTCAGGGAGCTATGAATTTATTTATTTTTATTTATTATTATTATTAGGGAGCTATGAATTTAGATAGGGAAAAAGGGATTCATCTTAAGTTTTATTAATCTGTAATGAAAATTTAAAAAAAATTTCCAACTACAAATCTAGGTAGCAAACCACAGAAATATTAATATCATTGACTTTGTCACCAATAGAAATTAAAATATTTTAATGAGTACTATAGTTGTTATAGAATCTTCAAATATTTTAAATATTCAAAATTAGTTTGAAATGATTAACTTATTAATTATTTTCCACCTCTATATCTTATATTATGTGCCAATAAGGAAGCATATATATTACTGTATCAAAAATTTGAGCTTTTTTTTTTTGTGGCTGGATAAGTGCATTTCAATATAACTGACTTCTTGTGCAATCCCTTGTAAACCTAATAGCCTTAGATTAGAAATAGTCCATATAAAGATCCTGAAGCCACCACAAAAGTCAAAAGAAGGCCCATCTCCAAATAATTTCTCCTAATGCTGGCATATAAGTCACAAACTTTGGCCAGCTCTTCTGAAAGGATCCCCAAAGTTCTCTGGAAGCAGTACTATGACAACCTAAGGTATTAATAAAATTCCAGAATTCCTCCCACCTCAAGGCTGCAGTTCCTCCCACTGCCTTCCTGGCAACATACTGGGCGGCCTGCCAGGCCGGCGGCTGTGTGGGGAGGACTGCTGGAGACAGCTCTCAGCTCACACCCTGAGGCAAATACTGACTCACTGTCGTGAACAGGTGGGAGGGAGGTAAATAGATTGGCCTAAACCCCCTTTTCCGGAAAATGGGAGCAATGCCACTTGCCACCTACCTCACTGAGCTTTAAGTCAATCAGCATGGTGAATATGTTAAAGGAATGCCACATTATCGTGGCATCATGGAAAAGTTACCATGCTTTGCTAAAGGAAGAGTGTAAAAACATAAGCAGCTGGGATCACATAGACTCAGAGTCTTTACTTGCAAATTCTTCAATCTTGTTTGCTTCTCACTGGCTAATGATTAGCATTATGCAGTGAATTGTATATAACTGCCTTATATAGTAACCATATCTTTAAATGTTCCAAGCAAGGGAAAAATACCTTTTACAGTTATTTTTGCTCCCTACAGCCACATCAATTTATCAGCCTTGAATTTCATGTTTACATTTGGTGTGGCTTTTGGTGGGGGTATGTAACAACGATCAAATATTAAAAATGGCTGGCGACTATCCACTCTTAGCTCCAAATGGAAACGCCCAAAATGTTCATTAATAGCAGAATGAATTCAATAATCTGTGGTACATTCCTACAAAGGCACACTATACAGCAGTGAGAATGAACAAACTATTGCTGCTGGCAACAACACGTATCAGCCTCACAAATATAAATTTAAGGAAAAGAAGCCAGGCAGAAAAGAGTACACACTGAACGAGTTCATTTACATGAGTTCACACACAGCCAACGCCAGCGTGGGGCATGAGAAGTCAGCGGTGGTTGTGGATGGCGAGCAGTGACAAGAAGACATGAGGCGGTTCCTGGGTGCTAGTGCTAATTCTGTTTCTCAACTTGAGTGCTGGCTACCTGGATGCATTCATTTTGTAAAAAAATTATTGGGTTGTATGCTTACAATTTGTGCACTTTTCTGTGTGTATTATATACCTCAACAAAAAATTTAGAATTTAAAGAAAAAATATGAATAGGGTCTCTGATTGTTTAAATACACCCTCCTTCAGAGTACTATTTTTTCCGAAAAAAAAAATTGATGATATTTGAAAATGATGGTAAGAAGCCTGAAATTCTTTAGTTGGGATTTCTGGTAATATGCAAATCACCAGAAAATAAGCTATCCTGCCCTCATCCCTAGTCCCTAATTGGGTTATAATTCATTTTATTGACATATTTGTTCATCTTAAATGACAGATATCATAAAACCAAATGTGATCTGTTCTAATGACTTGTTACCGTGACCTTAAATAAAATGAAGTAAGGACGGCCTAACCAGGCTTCTCCCCAGGAGGAGGGTGGCGGTGTGGCTTTGCCCTGACAAGGGCACCAGCCAAGCTGATGTAATAGAGACTGACACCTGCTCTTGCTCAGTGCACTGTGTGCAGGAGAAAGGGAACTTCTTCTAATTGGTCGTCCCAGAGAGGGCACCTTCTTCTAATTGGTGGGCCCAAATGGGTACCGTTTCATACAGAGGACTAAGGATGCAGCTCTATTTCTGTCCCCCACAGGATCTTTATTCTACTGGTCACTGTGGTTGTGGAGCACTGTTCCTCTCTCCTCCTGTTGCCTACTGTCTTCATATGGGAAGCCTCTGGGAACCATCTTTCTTATATCCCCCTTTCATCCTACCCCACGTTCCAGAGCACAGGCTAACCATGAGACCGCATGTCTCATTGTTTGCCTAGTAGAGAGGCGTAGTAAGAACCCTAATTATGAATCAGCAAAATCCAGTTCCTACCCCCAGGGCTTGGTATTTAGAAGGCGCTTTTGCTCAAAGAAGAAACTGTAGATTCTGGTATTTCTTTTGGCCCTTGTGTATTTTTGTCTTTCCCGTATCGTGGGACATTTCATCTGATTATCAGTGTGGAAACAGAGCAGATGTCAGGGTTAGATCTGGAGCCAGAACTCACCAGTCAGTTGTTACTTGTTAAACCCTGGACAAGTTACAGTTTCCTCAACAGTAAAATAGGAAAGATACTGTATTTCCTGCAAAGGCCTGGGGAGGATTATAGAACCAAATGTAAGTAGCTCAGAGAACAGTGTTTGCACAAAACATTGCACAGCCACTTATTTCCTCACTCATGCATTTGATAACATTTTGATAGCTTGCTATAGATGTCAGAAACCAGGCTAGCTGTAGTGCTGCAAAAAATAGGGTTTCCACTCTCATTATAAGCAGAACTAGGGGCCCGGTGCACAAAAATTTGTGCACTCGAGGTGGAGGGAGTCCCTCAGCCCGGCCTGTGCCCTCTCACAGTCTGGGACCCCTCAGTGGATGTCCTATGATGGCCCCAGTCTGCCAGGCGCCTTTTGTGTGTGTGTGTGTGTGTGTGTGTGTGTGTGTGTGTGTGTGTGTGACCACTGGGGACCTGCCTCCAGCCGCATCTGAGGCTCGGAGCAGTCCTCCTGTGTGTGTCTATCTGCTGGGGACCTGCCCCCAGGCACACTGTCAAGGCTTGGAGCAGGCACCCCTCTATGTTGATCTCTCAGACTCTTGCCCTCCCCTGCATGTTGTTCTCTTTTTTGAGCTGTGGCCAGGGCTGGGTGCTGCCTGCCTCCCAAGCTTGCCTACTGCCCATCTTCCTCCAGCCACCAGAAAGCAGGGAAAACCCGCCTTGTGGTCAGGCCAGCCTTTTC
>PVJC01010688.1:0-36818 GCA_004026665.1 Murina feae | reverse complement strand
GATGAACTCCTTTAGCTTTCTCTTATCTGTGAAGCTCTTTATATGACCTTCAATTCTAAATGATAGCTTTGGTAAGTAGCATAATCTTGGTTGTAGGTTCTTGCTATTCATTACTTTGAATATTTCTTTCTACTGCAAAGTTTCTGTTGAGAAATCAGCTAATAGTCATATGGGTGCTCCCTTGTAGGTGACTAACTGCTTTTCTCTTGCTGCTTTTAAAATTCTCTCTTTGTCTTTAACCCTTGGTATTTTAATTATGATATATCTTGGTGTGGGCCTCTTTGGGTTCATTTTGTTTAAGACTCTTTGCACTTCCAAAACTTGTAAGTCTCTTTGTTTTACCAAGTAGGGGAAGTTTTCTGTGATTGTCAATATCTTCCACTCTCTCTTCTTTTTCTGGAACCCCAATAGTGCAAATGTTTTCATGCTTAAAGTTGTCCCATAGGTTCCTTACACTATTTTCATATTTTTTATTACTTTTTCTTGTTTTTCTGTTCTGATTGGGGCTTTTTTGGTTTTCTTTTTGCTTCATTATATTTCAAATTATTGATTTGATTCACAGAATCATCTACTTACAGTTGAATTCCTTTAAATTATTCCTTATTTCAGTTACTATATGCTTAATTTATGACTGGTTCTTTTTCATGTCTTTGACATTCTCATTAAGTCCTTAGAAGCTCTCAATAATTCCCTTAAAGCTCTCAATAAGATCCTTGAGTAACCTTATAGCCATTGTTTTGAACTCTCTATCCAGTAGTTTGCTTGCTTTCATTTCTTTCATTTGTGATATTTCTTTATTTCCACATTTTGGCTACTTCCCTCTTTCTGTTTCTTTGTTTTAGGTAGAGTTGTTATGTCTCCTGGAATTGATAGAATGACCTTGTGTAGTAGGTATCCTATAGGGCTCAGTGGCTCAGCCTCCCCAGTCACCTGAGCTAGGCACTTTAGGTGTGCACCTGTGTGGATTGTGTGCACAGTCTTTTTGAAATCCAAGGAACCTTGATTGCTGTTGGCATCACTGGGAGGAATTGATCTATAGGCCAGTTGGCTGTGAGGACCTACTGCATCTACAATTAATGAGCTTCTGTGCAGAAGACATCCCTGTGAAGCAAGACTTGCTTCATTGGAGTTTTGGTGCTTACTAAGTCTGCCTATTGAGTGTGGTACTTGTGGATGTGTAGAATTGTAATCTGGTATGGTGTGACACTGTTCACCAGGTGCCTCCTGGGAGATGCACTGTCTGAGGCCACTTAGCAGGAGCTATAGAGAGATCTGCAGATGACTGCAACTTGTATGAGGTTATGAAGTGCCCAGGTGAGGCCCAGCTGTGATCAAAGCAGGCTGGTACTATTTCTGGGTCTTAGGCCTTTTTCCAATAGTTTTGGGACACACTGATGCCAGCTGCTGCTTGTTTGAAAGATTTTGGCAAGGTCTGCAGCCTGAGCCAGGACAGGTCATTCATATGGAAAAGCCTCTGAAAGCAGCTTGGGCTGAAAATTGGATGGGGCTGGGTCTCAGGGAATCACCAGGGTGCAGCAAACAGTGTGGGCCATGCTGATGAAAACTCAGATATGGCTAACAGTTAGCTCTGTGACAGGAGAGGTCCCTGCACAAGAACAATGACCTCTGTTTGGGAGAAAGCCATCCCTGAGTTCCTGTCATAATGCCAGATAATCCAGTTCCTCACTGTATGTCCCTGAGTTCCAAAAAAAAACCCATCCAGCACTGGAGCTCAGAGGGAGCAGGACTGTATAAGTTCAGGCACAGGCCCTTTAAGGGGGCGTCTGGGACACCAGCAGTCTCCGTGTCACTCAACCACATCCCTGCTGGTTTTCACAGCCCAGTGTTACAGGGTCCTCTCTTCCCAGCTCTGTAATGCTGGGCTGGACATCAGGTGTGGTGCTGGGACTCCTGCTTCTCATGGGAGGCCTTAGAGATATCCCTTTCAACTAAGAAAATGCCCCTCTTGAGTGGTGGACCATCCTGTTCTGTGCCTCCACCCCTCCTACCAACTCAGTGTGCTTTCTTCTTTACTTTTCTAGTTGTAGGGTTTCCATCCAGCCTCACTCTGGCAGTTTTGAATGATGGTTGTTCTGTATTTTAGTTGTAATTTTGATGTGGTTGTGAGTGGTGGTGAGTACCTGCATTTACATATGCAACCATCTTGGTTCTTCCTCAAGGTATTTTTTATTTTGCTTCTTTTTCTTCTTTGATTATTGGTTGGTTGTTCAGGAGTGTGTTCTTTAATTTCAATGTGTTTGAGAATTTTCCAGCTTTTAGTTATTTATTTCTAGTTTCATCATGCTATTGTGGTCAGAAAAGTTATTTGATATAATTTCTATATTCTGAATTTTCTGAGGACTGTTTTATCTCCTAACATATGACATAGTCTAGAAAATTTTCTACATGTATTTCAGAAGAATGTGCATTATGCTATTACTAGAGGCTCGGTGCACAAAAGTTGTGCACAGGTAGGATCCTTAGGCCTGGCTGGCAATCAGGGCCAATCTGTGGGACAACTGGCAGGGTGATCTGGGCCTCCCGCTGGTACCCACCCTGGCTGGCCTGGGGCCTGCAGGCTGGGGGCAGCATCTGCATTGAGTGTCTGTCCCCTGGTGGTTAGTGCATGTCATAGTGACTGGTCATTCCACCAGTTGTTCTGCTATTTGGTTGATTTGCATATTAGGCTTTTATTATATAAGATTGGATGGAATATTCTATAAATGTCTGTTACTTACTTGTACTCTATAGTGTTATTCAAATCTGCTGTTTCCTTATTAGTTCTCAGTCTGAATATCCGTATATTTTTGAGAATATAATATTGCATTCCCCATCTATGATTGCATTTCTGTTTACTACTCTTTTTTAGCTCTGTTAGTAGTGGCTATGTTTTGATGTCTGATGTTGCGTTCATACAAACTTACCATTGTTTTAGTTCCTTGATAGAGTGACACCTTTATTATGACATGATGACTTTGTCTCTTTTGACCATTTTTAACCAGTCTATTTGGTTTGGTATAAGTATAGCTCTGCCTGCTTTATATTGGTTACCATTTGCTTAAAATATTTTTGTCCATTTCTTCACTCTCAGTCTATGCACATTCTTAGAGATAAAGGGAGTGTCTTGTGGCAGCAAAATATTGGATCTTATTTTGGTTTTGTATTTTAATCCATTCAGCCTCTTTAAAGCCTTGACTGGAGCATTTAATCTTTTTACAATTGAAGTAATTATTGATGGGTATGGACAAACTATTGCCATTTTAATTGTTTTCCTGACTGTTTACTTCATTCTTTGTTCCTTGTGTTTGTCTTGTCTTTCCCTATGATTTAATGATATTTTGTAGTTGTATGCTTCAACTCCTTTATCTTAATTTTTGCACAACTACTTTTTCTTTGTGATTACATGAAGTCATATATTAACTATATTTATTTGTAATATATTTAAGATGATAAAGTTAAATTATAATAGCATACAGAAACTTATACTTTTATCTTTTCCCTCCTCACATTTCAAGTTATTGATGTTACAATTTACATATTTTTAATATTTTGTGTCCAATAGCAAATATTGTAACTATGGTTATTTTTAATGAATTTATTTTTAACTTTTAAATTGGAATTGTAGGTGAATTAAACTCTATCATCACAATATTAGAAAATCTGATTTTTGAGGTATATTTACATTGCCTGTGAGTTTTACATATACACGTATATTCATGTGTTTCTCCTTTTATTACTCTTGATAAACATCCTTGAGCATGTTTTATAACATAGGTCTAGTGGTGACGAACGAACTCCCTCAGCTTTTGTTTGTTTCTTTGTGAAAGTGCTTACCTCTTCTTAATTTCTGAAGGACAGCTTTTGCAGGGATAGTATTTGGGGTTAACAGGTTTTTTTTCTTTCAATATTTAAAATATTTTATTCCAGACTCTTGGCTTGCAAAGTTCTCTTGAGAAACTGATTATGATAGTTCTAAAGGGATCCAATTGTATGTGGCAACTCACTTTTCTCTTGCTGCTTTCATAGTTCTCTCTTAGTCTTTGAAAATTTAATAACATTGTTTATCAGTGTAGCCCTTTTTAGATTCAATCTATAGTTATGTGTCACTTAACAACTGGGATATATTCTGAGAAATACATTGTCAGGTGATTTTACCACTGTGTGAACCGACACAAATCTAGATGGTATGTCCTACTACTGTAATAGTAAGAGATGTTTCTATAAGACTGGCAGCACAATAGGCTAATTTCCACCAGCATCACCACAAACACATGAGTAATTGTAATGTCCACTTACAATTGGCTTTTCCTTTTTGTAATGCATGTGCCTATTTTAAGCTTTGATTCTCAAGATTTTAACTTCAAAGAGGCATCCGTTTAGATGCAGGCTATTTCGGCCAACACACTGATAGCTACACAAACAGATAAAGAGCCAGGCCACCTCCCTCCAGGGAGGCACCTTTGTTTTAGGTCTCGGTTGATTTCAGTAATTGACCAGCTGGGCTTACTTGTGTGTTAATCTTCCTGAACTTTACATTCTTGCATGCATGTTTTACATTCACCAATCCGGGGTGCCCTGCTTAGGTGACCTGGCGGGTTATAAGTAAGTGCTGTATTTAACAGGAGGCAGGGTTTAAAATTTGCTTCCCTAGTAAAGAGCCATGGTAATTCCCATTAAGTAAGAACGCGAATCACACAGAACTGCCTGCCAAATTTCCTGGCCAAACAAGGCCACATGCTTAGTTCTGTAGATTGTGAGAGCTGTTGGACGGGCTCTCTGCTTGAGTGCCATGGGGAGTGGAACTTCAAGGTGAATCACACAGCTTCCCAGGTGCTCTGGTTAGGCTTCTTGGTCAGGCTGCACTACGGGCTACATTATGAAGTAGACAGGGCTTTTAAAGCTGATTCCCTGCGCAGGCAGGGCCACAGACTAAGCTTTAAGGCCAGTATGGCTTATCGACTGAGACTCAAATCAGGCATAATTGCCCATCAGGCTCCCTGACCAGATTGGCCATCAGTTCAGCTCTACAGACGGGCAGAGCCACTGGTTGGGATCTCTACTCAGGTGTCATTGTGAGGAAGAATGTAGTCAGCCAAGACCTGAGTGCTGGTTGGTGTAAACCTAATTCCTTTTCTCTGTCTCAATCTGATTTCCAGTTGTCAAGATATACAAATTTCCCTGTGATCCCTGAGAGATGTTTCCATAGTGGGGTCCTAGGCAGCATCCTACAACACTGAAGTAGCCAGATGTCTACTCTGAGCTCCCTCCCCCCCCCCCCCATGAATAAACCATAGGCCCAGGAGCATCTTGATGTGGTGTTATACCAGCATGGGGGGAGGGGACGATGTGGTCAAAGTGTAGCCATTCCTCTTATTTTTCTAATGTGGTCCTCTCAGTTCCTGTGATCTGGGGAAGGTGGTGATTTAGCCTTATCTCCATGCTCTGCATTTTTTCAATGGCATTTTATACATGCACTAGTGGCCCGGTGCACAAAATTCATGCATGGGGATGGGGGATTCCTCAGCCCAGCCTGCACCCACTCCATTTGGGGACATCCCTCTTGCAACCTGATACCATTGGCTCCTAACCGCCTGCCTGCCTCCTGTCTGCCTGCCTGATCGCTCCTAACTGCCTCTGCCTGATTACCCCTAACCCCTCTGCCTGCCTCCCTGATCTTCCCTAACTGCCTCTTCCTGCCTGCCTGATTGGCCCTAAGTGCCCTTCCCTGCTGGCCTGATCTCATGCAGTCTCTGTCTCTCTTTGTTTTTCTCAGCAGTCCTCCAGGCCTCCCTGCCTCCCTGTATACTTCTTTCTCTTTCCTGGCTAGGTGGGGGGTAGGCCAGTGGGGGCCACTCCACCCTCTGCTCACTCTCCCTTCCATCCAGGTCTCTTCAAGCCCAGTCTGTTTTCTTTCCAAATCTCCATCCCAGTCTCTGTCTCTTCTTGTTTTTCTCAGCAGTCCTCCAGGCCTCCTTGCCTCCCATTTCCTCTTTCCCAGCTGGGAGGGGGCAGGGCCAGTCATCATTGGGCAGGTGCTAACTCTGTTGGTGGGGTCCTCCCAGGTCCTCAGCACACAGGGAGCCAGCCCACCACCTCTGGAGCCAGGCGCGCTTGGAGTGCGGGATCTTCACAAGGAGAGGCCTCACTGGAAACAGGTTGGGGAGGGCACCTCAGGGCCTATGGGACTGAGGGAAGTGTGGTGAGCTGGCAAGTGGGACCTCCAGAGAGCAAATAGCAGGGCCTGCCTGTGGGTTGCTGTGGCGACTGGGCAAGCAGGCAAGTGGGCCCTACTGTCTGCTCTCTGCAGGGCTGCTGACAGGACCACTGACAGGTGGGGCTGACAGGACCGGAGATGGGTGGCACTTGCCTACCACCCCATCACCCCGTGGAGCTGACAGGACCAGGGACTCCAGTGGGGCTGAGGGAACTAGGTGCTGCCATCTTGTGGCTATGGACGCCACCAACTTTGTGATGGAGTGATGGAGTTAATTTGCATATTATCCTTTTATTGATAGGATAGCTGTGAGTTGGTCTTGTGAGGGGGACTGAAATCCAGAACAACCTGACTTGATGGCACAACACTGTCTGATGCCACCAAATAGATTTCTGAAGGAAGCGCCACTTTCCCAGATATCTTAGACAGGGTGCTCAGGAGTGGCCTTTCTGGGAGGTGGTACATGAGTATACTGAACAAAATAAATGTGCACATCTGGGGTGAGAATATTCTAGGTAAGAGAAGCAACAAGGCTATATCCCTGAGGTGGACAGGTGCTTGATATGTTAGAGGAATAGAAAAGTCAGTTTGACCAAAGGAAAGCATAGGTAGGAAATCAGGTAAGCGTTCTTGGCAAGGACCATATAACATTGGTTTGTGTAATTCAGGGTTTCTCAATCTTGGCACTATTGCAATTTTATCCAGATAATTTTTGTTGTGAGGGCTGTCTTATTCATTGCAGGCTAATTAGCAGCATTAGCAGCATTTTTGACACATGCCCACTAGCAATAGAAACCCTTTTCCATGTGATAACTAAAATGTCTCTAGACTTGGCAAACATACCTAGGAGGCACATTGTTTCTGGTTCAGAATTACTATTGCAGCCCAAGCAAAGTCATTTCTATTTTTTCTGTGTTATCCAAAATTACTGACCATTTAACAGAGAAGTTGCGAGATCTGATGGACATTATATAAAGGACTACACTAGACATGGGGGTACGAAGGGAGGTCAGTGAGGAAACAATCATAGAGATCCAGGTGAGATATAATTGGACTTGGGCTGCAGAAGCCATTATTGATAGGATTTTCTGATGAGTATGATAGAAAGTGTAAGAGAAAGAAATGTAATAAAGGAGACTCCAATTTTTGACCAGAGTAATTAGAGAATGATCATGTCATTTTTGATGGTTAATTTTATGTGTCAACATTACTTGGGTAAAGGATACCCAAACAGCAGTAAAACATTTTTTTTTTTTGTCTCTGATAGTGTTTCCAGATGAGATTGACATTTCAATCAATAGACTGAGTAAAGAAAATATCCCTCACCAACATGGGCAGGTATTATACAATACATCAAGTGTGGGACCATTTATAACATCATTCGCAGGCCATATGAAATTGTTAACTTAAAAACTAGCCGGCCCAGCAAGTGTGGCCCAGTGGTTGAGTGTCAACTGTGAACCAAAAGGTCACAGTTTGATTCTCAGTTAGGGCACATGCATAGGTTGTGGGCTTAATCCCCACTAGGGAGACATGCAGGAGGCAGATGATCAGTGATTCTCTCTTATCATTGACGTTTCTATCCCCCTCTCCCTCTCCCTTCTCTCTGAAATAAATAAAAGACACATTTTTTTAAAAAAATTAGCCTGCTATATTTGGTAATTTAATTAACTCACCCCTAATGCCTTGGCAGGGCCAGATCTTCCCCACCCATGTAATACTTCCAGGGCCTGGATAAAACAAAAGTACTAAGGAAGGTTGAATTTTCTCTTTCCTTGAGGTGGGACATCCCTCTTCTCTTGCCCTTGGGTATCAGCACTGATGATTCTTGAGTCTTTGGTTTCTCCAGACTTCAAACTGGAACCAGAAATGACATATTAGCCTCCTGATTCATAAACCTTTGGATTCAGAATGAATTATAGTATTGGCTTTCTTAGCTCTTCAGCTTGCAGATAGCAGATTGTGAGTCTTTCAGCTTTCATAATCTCATGAGCCAATTACTATAATACATATTATCTTCTTTATTTCTATCATCTATCTATCTATCTATCTATCTATCTATCTATCTATCTATCATCTATCTATCTATCTATCTATCTATCTATCATCATCATCATCATCTACCTATCTTATTATCTTTTTTGGTTCTGTATCTCTGGAGATCTTCAATATATCCACTGACTTCAGTGAGAAACCCTCACTAGAGATGAGGGGTAAAAAGTTGGGAGGCTGAACATCAAGAGAGGGAGAGAAGTTTGAAGGTAATAGCAATTTTGTCATGTACATGTGTAACTTGAGATACTCTTAGATATTCCAGTTGAGAAAATGAGTAGGCTCTTGGATGTACAAGTTGGGGGTAAAGGGAGTAATTTGGGATAAAAAAAATGAAAATCAGTAAATAGATACTTTTAAAAGTCACAGGGCCAGATTTAATCACCTAATATCTACAACAAAAAATGTATGCCATAAAGAGTTCCCAAAGCTCTGCAGGACATTTATGTCTTTGAGTGAAAAACATTGATTCCCAATATCTATTGAACAACACCTGAACTACTGACATTAAATAGAACCACACTCCTTTTGATGTCATCATATTTTTGTCAACTATGTACTGCGTGAAAACCAACATGGAACAGGAGGTGACAATGTCAACTCCGTTGGATTTTACTATGTGAGAAGTTGAACAATGCCCCAAAGATGCACACATTGCATAACAAAATCAGCATATCATTTTTCTTTCAAATATGGTGTATCTTTAATATGATTGTAAAGTTGTTAGAGAGTGTATTAATTTCCTATGCCTGCTGTGATAAATTACCACAGATTGAGTTACTTAAAACAACACAAAGTTATTCTATTCCAATTCTGAGAGGTCAGAAGTCCTAAATTGTTTCACTGCAGGAAAGGGAAATGTTGGAGGACTGCACACCCTCTGTGGGCACTGGCAGGATCTGTTTTTTTGCCTTTTCCAGCTTCTGCAGCTGCATCCCTTGTAGGATTGGGCTCAGGGCTCCTTCCTCCATCTTTCAACACAGTAGTGTAGTATCTTCAAAGTTTTCTGTTTCTATTGACAATCTACTTTCTGTCTCCTTTCACCTTCTTTCCTCCCTCTTGTAAGAACCCCTGTGATGACAACATGCCATTCAGATAATCCAGGAGAGTCTCCCTATCTTCATATCCTTAAGTTAATCATGTATACACAGTAATTTCTGTCATATAGGGTAAAGCATTCACAGACTCTGGGGATTTGGTTCTGAATATCATTGGAGGACATTTTTTTCAACCTACCACAGGACATGAATATATAGTAAGTTGCTTGAAACTAATTATTTTAAAAATGGAAAAATTAGGTATTTTTTCTAAAGGTTTTTACTTTTTTTTACTTTTTTTGACCCAGTCTTTTTTTAAATTTCTTTATTGATTAAGTTATTACATATGTGTCTTTATCCCCACATTACCTCCATCCCCCCACTCATGCCCTCACCCCCCTGTTGTTTTGTCCATTGGTTAGGTCTATATACATGCATATAAGTCCTTTGGTTGATTTCTCCCTCTTACCCCCACTCTCTCCTAGCTTCCCTCTGAGCTTTAAGAATGGCTATCATCAATCATCAACAAATCAACAAACAACAAGTGTTGGCGAGGATGTGGAGAAACAGGCACCCTCGTGTACTGCTGGTGGGAATGCAGACAGGTGCAACCACTGTGGAGAACAGTATGGAGTTTCCTCAAAAAGCTAAAAATGGAACTCCCATTTGACCCAGTGATCCCACTTCTAGGAATATATCCCAAGAAACTAGAAATATCAATCAGAAAGGATATATGCATCCTTATGTTCATAGCAGCACAATTTATCATAGCTAAGATTTGGAATCAGCCTAAGTTCCCAGCAGCAGATGAGTGGATTAAAAAACTGTGGTACATCTACACAATGGAATACTACACTGTGGTAAAAAGGAAGGAATTCTTACCATTTTCAACAGTATGGATGGAACTGGAGAGCATTATGCTAAGTGAGACAATTAGATATTTTTTGTGGCCTAGAGGTATTCTGATAAACACTACAGAGGCAATAAAAATACCAAAACTGTGAAAGCTTTAATACTTTGACCTCGGAAGTAATGTAATTAGAGACACAAAGATTTCCAAATACTGAGTTCTGAAGCATCCCAATATTTACTGTAGGGAGTGGCTATAGGGTTAAGCCTCAGACTGGGCTGTTGGCAAAGCCACAAACAAGTCCCAGCTTAGAGGGCACAGCCCTCTTAGCATAGTTAGGCTTGACCTTATGAGGCTCCCTAGATCTTATCTGGGAAACTAATCCTGCCAAAACAAGTGAGACTCACAAGAATATTGTAACTATAGTGACCACTACCTGTTTACCTCTGGCTATAAAATAAAGGCTCAGCTTGCTGTCTTAATCTCTCTCTGTGGCCTCAGCCAGGCACAGGAAGATCCACCTAGATCCAGCTTATTCTCTTTGTGTGTCTTTTCTGCATTCTTTGCCAACCCCCCACCCCCCACCCCTCAAGCTCACAAAACCTTGGCTGTGCTGGGACGGCAAAATTTACACTTTGGGAAATTAAAAAAATATTCAGCAAAGGAGCATAAAAGAATAGTTAATAGTATAGCAGTAAAATTAAGGAAGTGTGGGAGCTCAGAAGGCAAGAGAAATGTGCATAAAGGAGGGAATAGTCATATGTACTCACACCACTCCTCCTGTTAGATGCAAGGTGAAATTTCATATTTGTTTTTGAACACAACTGGGAGCCCTAATAGAAATAGAAATACATTTTAGTAATTAAGTGTCCTGCCACAGTATAGTGAAGAATCTTATAAGCTAACCTTCAAAAAATATCTGTCAAATCTTCTATTACCACTTATCCCTCCTTTACCTTCTTCTACATCCCTGTTCTCTGTATCCATAATTGTGTCTCCACTTTGTTAGTATATTTTGTTCATTAGATTCCACATATAAGTGAAATCATATGGTGTTTGTCTTTCTCTGAGTAACTTATTTAACTTAGCATAATACTCTTCAGGTTCATCCATGCTGTCATAAAAAGTAAGATTTCCTTCTTTTCTTACAGCTGAGTAGTATTCCATTGTATAAATGTACCACAGTTTTTATCTGCTCGTCTGCTGATGGGCACTTGGGTTGCTTCCAAACCTTGGCTATCCTATCTAATAAAAGAGTAATATGCAAATTAGGTGTCACTCCCTGACAAAGATGGCTTCCCCCATAGCTACAAGATGGCCACCCCCATGACCACAAGATGGCAACGCCCATAGCCACAAGATGGCTTCCCCCATAGCCACATCTAATCTAATAAAAGAATAATATGCAAATTGACCCTCATTCCAAGACACCTAAGCCACACCCACCATCCAAGCCATGCCCACCAGCCAATCAGAGTGACTGTATGCAAATTAAACCTGACAAGGTGGCAGCTGGCAGCCACGGAGCTAGAACAAGCAGGAGGTTTGCCCCGGTGATGCAGGAAGCTAAGGTTCCTGTCTGCCTAGGCCTAGGCTGGCTGTGGCCTCTGCTCCAGGCAACAAAGTTTCAATTACAGAAGATAAACAAACCTGTTACCTGCTTCCCGACTTGGGTTCAAGGAAGCACTGGGAGCCTGGGTTGTCAGGGGCAACCTGACCTGGGCTCCAGTTAAAGCAACAAAGTTTCAACTTTAGAAGTTAAGTAAATCCCAGCCAACCTCGCAGCAAACAGCCATCAGCCCCTCACCCAGGCTGGCCAGGCACGCCAACAGGTGGACATCCCCTGAAGAGTGCCAGGGAGAAGGCACAGGCCAGGCTGAGGGCCTCCTGAGTACACAAATTTTTGTGCACCAGGCCCCTAGTCCTGTCTAATAAAAGAGTAATATGCAAATTAGGTATCACAAAGATGGCTGTTCTCATAGCCACAAGATGGCCACCCCCATGGCCACAAGATGGTCGTCCCTATAGCCACAAGATGGCATCTCCCAGTCCAGCTCAGCTCCACCTCTGAAGTGGCCAGGCCTGTTACCAGGCAGGTGGTGGGGGAGGCAGGGGAACTGAGGGGCAGGTGATCAGAGCAGGCTGGGGGTCCCCTATCCAGGTCAGAGGCCTCAGGCATGGGGAAGGGCGGAGCTGGTGATCAAAGGGGACAGAGGCAGAGCCCGTGATCAGAGGGGTATGAGGGTGCCCTACCCATGCATAAGGACTGGGCCAGAGCCCTCAGGCCTGGGCACGGGCAAGGCTGGAGACTGCAGGGGCCTGGGTTCCACAGAGCCAGTGATCAGTGGGGCAGAGGCCAAACCTGTGATCATAGGGTTCTGGGCACTAGTGGAGTCCAAAAAGCATGAATCTTGGGGTCCCCTGCCCAGGCCTGAAGCCTTGGCAAGAGGCTGCCAGTGGGGCTAGAGCACAGGCAGTGATGGCAGGGGACAGGATCAGAGCTGTTGATCACAGAGGCCTGGGCTCTATGAAGCCAGTGATTGGAGGGGCTTGGGGGTCTCCTGCCCAGGCCTGCATCCTCAGCCAGAGTTTATAGGCCTAGGCAGGGGTGGAGCTGGGATTAGAGGGGCAGGGGTGGAGCTGAGATTGGAGAGGCAGGGGTGGAGCTTGTGATCAGAGTGAACTACAGAGGAAACATCTTTTCTTACTGCTCATTGGCTAAGCTCCCTGTATGCCACTGGTAATATTCTTAGTAACTTGGGTAATAACAATCCAAAAAGACAATCTAGGATTTTTCCACCACACTCCTGGAGAAAAAAAAAAAAAATGAAGGTCCACTGCTGGAGGTGTAAGAAATGTCATATCCTGCCCTAGCTGGTTTGGCTCAGTGCATAATGCTTCAGCCTGCCCACTGCAGGGTCTGGATTCAATTCTGACCAAGGGCATGTACCTAGGTTGCAGGCTCCACCCTGGCAGGGGCCCAGGTCAGGGCATATGCAGGAGGCAATCAAAGTGTTCCTCTCACTTTTATGCTTCTCTCTGTTTTTCCCTTCTCTTCCACATTCTCTAAAAATCAATGGAAACATATCCTCAGATGAGGATAAAAAAAAGAGAAAGAAAGAAAGAAAGAAAGAAAGAAAGAAAGAAAGAAAGAAAGAAAGAAAGAAAGAAAGAAATGTCATATCCTATGAATGGCACATCTTGAAAATGCCTAAAGAAAGTTGTAATTTCTTCATGGTGAAGGGACTGGAGTCCGTGTTGATGAAAACACCTTGGTGGCTGTGGTGACTGGCAGTGGCTGCAGCAGCAGGGTGATGGGGCTGGTGGCTTCCTCTAATTAGCTTGGTAGCCTCCCACAAAGGGAGGCCAGACTGGGGCTTAGTCCCGCTCCTCAAGGGGAATCAGGGAGCGGGCCTAAGCTGTCAGTAAGACACCCCCTGAGGGCTCCCAATATGTGACAGGGGGCAGGCTCGACTGAGGATCCCTCTTCCCCAGTACACGAATTTCATGCACCGGGCCCTTAGTCTGTATAATAAAAGCATAATATGCTAATTAGACCAGATATCCTTCCAGATGTCCTTCCTTCCAGACAAAGCTGAGGCAGAGAGGGCAGAGGACCTGGCTGTGGCAGCAATGGGTGGGGCTGGGGCCAAGTGCCTTGCATGGATTTTGTGCATCAGGCCTCTAGTTATAAATAATGCTGCAATGAACACAGGGGTGCATTTATTCATTCAAATTAGCATTTCGGGTTTCTTTGGATATAGTCCCAGAATTGGAATCTCTGGGTTAATGGGCGGTTTTATTTTTAATTTTTTGAGATAATCTCATAATTCTTTCCACAGTGACTGAAAAATATCTGCATTCCCACCAACAGTGTTTGAGGATTCCCTTTTCTTCACATCTTCACCAACACTTGTTTGTTGATTAATTGATGATAGCCATTCTGACAATTGTGAGGGTGATATCTTATTGTGATTTTAATTTGTATTTCTCTAATGATTAGTGATAATGAGCATCCTTTCATACATCTATGGGCCTTCTGTATGGCCTCTTTGGAGAAGTATCTATTCAGAGCACTGACCCATTTGTTAATTGGATTGTTTGTTTTTCTACTGTTGAGATATATGACTTCTGTATAAATTTTGGCTATTAACACCTGATCAGGTATGTCAGTGAATATGTTCTCTCATTCAGTGGTGGTTTTTTTTTTCTTCATTTTGTTGATGGTTTCCTTTGCTATGCAAAAACTGGGACTACATCAAACCCTACCTGTGTTTAAATATAATTTTTTTCAGTTGAATTATATTATCTTTACAAAATATATAGCAACATTATGCTACTAGGCACTTCATAAAAAAGATTTGAAATGGCTTGATTTTTGTATATTTATTTATTTTAATGTTGACACTATTACACAAGTCCCCCATTGCCCTTCCCTTTACCCATCTCCATCCTGCTCCAGTCCCCACCTCACTGTGGCCATTACCACCTTTTTCTCTGTGTTGATAGGCTATGCACATATGTCCTTTGGCTAATCTCTTTACCTTTCATCTTCTTTCATCAAGTTCTTCCCAACCTCCTCTCTGACAATGTGTTCCATGTATCCATGCCTCTGGTTCTACTTTCTTCATCCCTTTATTTTGTTCTTAGATTCCACATATAAGTGAGATTATACGGTGTCTTTCTTTCTCTGGTTTATTTCACTTAGTATAATAATCTCCAGAGTCATCCACACAAAACGTAAGAGTCTTTCTTTTTTGTACCTGTATAGTATTCCCTTGTGCAATAAGTTATATATATATATATATATATATATATATATATATATATATAGTTATATATATAGTTATATATATATAGTTATATATATAGTTATATATATATAGTTATATATATAGTTATATATAGTTATATATAGTTATATATATAGTTATATAGTTATATATATAGTTATATATATATAGTTATATATAGTTATATATAGTTATATATATTGATATATATATGACATACTTTCCACTCCATTAATCTCAATAACATGTCTATTTCAACATCTATGTTGAACAATTGAAGTGTTTACATTATTGGGTAATGACAAGGTAAAATTTAAATAAAACTCATCTTTTTTATACTAATATTTGTTGTAATTGCTGTCATTTTAAATCCCTTATATTTCAGGGAGCATATATCAGTAATAGTTAAATACTCCCCTAATTCAAAACTTTTGGGGCTAAAGTTCAGCTATTTTTAATAAAGACAGAAGCTATGTTCCCTGTTTAAGGATATTTAGAGGGTGTATTGTATTTACACTTTGCAATTTGAACTAGGGTATTGAAAAGAAAGCAATCCACTTTGAGCCTCAGTGAGTAGCCTTGCTGTGATGTACAGAATGTAAATCTAACTCGTTATTACAAGCTCATTTAATTTCACTTTTTATCATTACTGTTATCAGCCTGTTGAGAAAACCCTATGCTTAGTTTTAGAGTATAAATTTACAAGGCCCCTGGAACCACCTAACAGTGAAAAACTATAGAGTCCAAACAGAAAGATGTTAACCCATGTACACTTTACTTAAACAACGAGGTTGCACTGTAGTAACCCCAATGACAAGAGGCTTAAAGAAAAGAGGCTTTTCTGTTGCCTAGTTCCTTCATGGATGGATCAAGAGAATACCTTGCCAATTCCTGTTCCCTAGCCTCTTCTGCATTTAAGAATTCATTAAGTTTCCATTTGGCCTCCTCCCAGTTTCCCTTGTACTGCCTTTGGCCAATAATTACTCATCAAGAATGGTTGGCAATGAACCTGTGAAACAGGATCTTCCCTGTGCCCCCTGACCAGGTGAAATCAGAAGCATTTCACCTAATAATTGGGGAGAATTTCATGTCTGTTTAAGAATATGCTTTCCCAGGGCCATTCTCAGCAGACGTTAGCTAATCTATATTTATATTTCCCCGCTCCCTCTTATCTTAGCAAAGAGTGCTCCTAGAATAAGGTTGTCACCTAAAACACAGGAGACTCAGTTTAGTTAGAATTTCACATCAACCATGAAAACCTTTTTAGCATAAGTATGTCCCCAATATTGAATAGGACACGAGAAAATATTCCTCTCTTTAACCTAAATTCAAATTTCAACGAGTATTCTGTATTAATTTGCTGAATCTAACAATCCTATTCTGAGTGTTATGAGGGTATTGACTGCCTATAGAGATCTGCTTTAGTGCAGTGCCAGAATGGTCAAGAGACCAGCACATACTGTGCAACTTTTCAGAAAGCCAGGAAGGAGACCAAGAGCAATGACTGCTGTTCATCAAGAAGTTTTCCTGAGGTCTCTGCATTTTAGAAGAATGGACATCAGCTCATTCTCATATTAAAAGCTGAAAGGATTCAAGTCTTTTATCTCAGTGCACAATAGCAGGTTGTAAAATATTTTCTATTAATCAACAACTTTTGAGGACCATTTTAATGCTACTTGAAATATATTGACTCAAAGTTATTAATGTCCATAATATTAAAGCAATAATAAAAATTTTAGACAATTGTACATTACCTCCAACTATTTTAGAGTTAGGAAAAAAAAAAACACATTACAAAGAGCATAGACTTAGATGTAATTGATATATTTGATGTATTATTTACCAGGGGGCCATAGGCCTGAGTGAGCTTCAATTTTCTTATCTGTAAATCAGACATATGGTAGTGTTGCTATGTGCATTATACATTATTTAAGTAAGGACTTAGCAGAGAATCAGGGGTGAAATAGAAAGACCATCCTATATAATAAAAGGCTAACATGCAAATCTACCAAACAGTGGAACGACCAGTTGCCATGACATGCACTGACCACCAGGAAGAAGACGCTCAGCACAGGAGCTGCCCCCTGGTGGTCAGTGCACTCCCACAAGGGGAGTGCCACTCAGCCAGAAGCCAGGCTCATGACTAGTGAGGGCAGTGGCAGTGGTGGGAGCCTCTCCCGCCTCCACAGAAGCTCTAAGGGCATCTGACTGCTACCTTAGGCCTGCTCCCCATCCCCTGAGGGCTCCCAGACTACAAGAGGGCACAGGTCCGGCTGAGGGTAACCCCCAAGAATGCACGAATTTCATGCACCAGACCTTTAGTTTAATTGTAAATAGAATTATGTTTGGAGGTATAGATGATATATCATCTAGTAAAATTATTAGCTATGTAAGATTGCTAAGGAAACATACTAGGCTCAAACATAAAGACAATAAAATAATTTAAATTGATATCACAAATATTTTAATACTTAATTATAAAATATTTCAGGAAAATAACCAAATACAGAGAAAAAGATTAGCATACTTGCGCTTTGAGATTTAAATGTGGAATGGATGTTCATCATTTTAAAATGGTAACCAAATGTATATATTTTTAATGTGGATATATATTCATTTTTCATTAAGCAAATATATTTTACATTTGTAGTATCACTGTATTCACTATACTAATGGATATTGTTAGCCAATTACAGAGACCACAGAAAGGCACAAATATTACAGAAACTAGGGGCCCGATGGATGAAATTCGTGCACTGGGCGGGGGGGTCCTCTGCCCAGCCTGCCTCCTCTCACATATTGGGAGCCCCGAGGGGGTGTCCTACTGATGGCTTAGGCCCGCTCATAGATCCCCTTGGGGAGCAGGCCTAAGCCACAGTGTCTCTTTCCTTTGTGGGAGGTGACCACGCTAATCAGGGGAAGCCACCAACCCCATCACCCCACTGCTGAAGCCATTGCCAGTCACTGCAGCCACCAAGGTGTTTTCATCAACATGAACTCCAGTCCCTTCACCATGAAAAAATGACAACTTTCTTTAGCCATTTTCAAGATGTGTCTTTCATAGGATATGACATTTCTTTCTTTCTTTCTTTTTTATTCTCACCTGAGGATATGTTTCCATTGATTTTTTAGAGAATGTGGAAGACAGGAGAAAAACAGAGAGAAACATCAAAGTGAGAGGATCACTTTGATTGGTTGCCTCCTGCATATGCCCTGACCTGGACCCTGGCCAGGGAGAAGCCTGCAACCAAGGTACATGCCCTTGGTCAGAATTGAACCCAGACCCTGCAGTCAGCAGGCTGAGGCATTTTGCACTGAGTCAAACCAGCTAGGGCAGGATATGACATTTCTTAGCCCTCCAGCAGTGGACCTTCATTTTTTTTCTCCAGGAGTGTGGTAGAAACATCCTAGATTGCCTTTTTGGATTCTTATTACCCAAGTTACTAAGAATATTACCAGTGGCATACAGGGAGCTTAGCCAATGAGCAGTAAGAAAAGGTGTTTCCTCTGTAGTTCACTCAGATCACCGGCTCCACCCCTGCCCCTCGAATCCCATCTCCACCCCCGCACAGGCCTGTAAGCTCTGGCCGAGAATGCAGGCCTGGGCAGGGGACCCCCAAACCTGTCTGATCACTGGCTTCACAGAGCCCAGACCTCTGCGATCATCAGCTCTTATCCTGCCCCCTGCCATCGCCAGCTCTGCCCTTGCCCCACTGGCAGCCTCTGGCCAAGGCTACAGGTCTGGGCAGGGGACCCCCAATCCCCTGCTTTGCCGGCTCCACCAGTGCCCAGACCCCTGCTATCTCCAGCCTTGCCCCTGCCCATTATGCCTGGGTAGGGCACCCTCATACACCTCCGATCACCAGCTATGCCCCTGCCCCCTCCAATCATGGGCTTCATCCTTTCCCATGCTTGAGGCCTCTGGTGGAGGCCTCTGGCCTGGGCAGAGGATCCCCAGCCCCCTGCAATAGCCTGTTCCACCCATCAGGCCCCTGGCCTCCCCTGTCACCTGCCTGGCTAACAGGCCTGACCACTTCAGTGGCAGGGCTGAGCCTGCCTGGGCACCTCCATTTTGTGGCTTTGGGTGCCGCCATCTTGTGTCCATGGGGGCGGCCATCTTTGTCATGGAGTGGCACCTAATTTGCATATTACACTTTTATTAGATAGAATTAGGGAGCAGAGTTGAACCTCATTATTTATTCGATGATAGTAATTTTACCATAAAATATTTTCACTTTTTTTTTTTCAATTAGAGTTGAGATACATTATAATTTCAGGTGCACAACCTGGTGATTGGAGATTTATACATCTTACAAAGTGATCATCCTGATAAATCTAGTGCCATCTAACAACATATATAGTATAATGTTATTGACTATATTTCCCATGTTGTACTTTACATCCCCATGAATATTCTGTACCTGCTATTTTGTACTTTTTTTAATTCTTATTGTTGAAAGTATTACATATTCCCTTTATTCACCAGCCCTCACCTTCCCCCCAGGACAGGCTTCACCCTCCTATTGGTTATGCTTATATGAATACAAGTACATTGGTTGCTCTCCTATCGCCTTCCCACCCCCACAACTTCCCCTACCTTCCCTCTGAGTTTTGACAGTCTGTTCAATGCTTCTATGTCTCTAGATCTATTTTCATCACTTTATGTTGTTCATTATATTCCACAAATCAGTGAGATTATGTGACATTTATCTTTCTACAACTGGTTTATTTCACTTAACATAATACTCTGCAGGTCCATTTATGCTATTGCAAATGGTAAGACTTCTTTTTCTTAGAGCAGACTAGCATTCCATTGTGTAGATATACCATAATTTTTGTTTTTGTTTTTTTAACCACAGTTTTTTAATCCACTCATCTGTAGATGGGCACTTAGGCTGTTTCCAAATCTATGCTATTGTAAATTGCACTGCTATGAACTGGGGGGTACATATATTCATTCTGATTGGTGTTTCTAATTTTGTTTTAGATATTCCTAGCAGTAGGATTATAGGGTCAAATGAGAGTTCCATTTTTAATTTTTTGAGGAAACTTCATACTGTTTTTCACAGTGGCTGCACCAGTCAACTTTCTCACCAGCTGTGCATGACGGTTCCCTTTCCTCCAAATCCTCAACATTTGTCATTTATTGATTTTTTGATGATAGCCATTCTGAAACATGTGAGATAGTACTTCATTGTCATTTTGGTGTGCATCTCTTAGATGATTAGTGACTTTGAGCATGTTTTCATTTGCCTCTTGTTCTTCTGTATATCCACTTTCAAAAGTGTCTATTTAGGTTCATTGCCCATTTTTTATTGGATTGTTTATCTTCCTTTTGTTAAGTTGTATGAATTCTTTATAAATTTTAGAGATTAAGCCTTTATGAAATGAAACATTGGCAAAAATGTTCTCCCATACGGTAGGCTCTCTTATTATTCTGTTGATGGTTTCTTTTGCTGTTCTGAAGCTTTCTATTTGGATATAGTCCCATTTGTTTATTTTCTTAGTTTTGATTGTCTTAGGAGCTGTATTGGTAAACATATTGCTATGAGATATGTCTTATATTTTGCTGCTTATAGATTCTTCTAAGACTTTTATGAGTTCCTGTCTTATATTTAAGTGCTTTGTCCATTTTGTGTTTATTTTTGTGTATGGTGTAAGTTGGTGGTCTGGTTTCTTTTTTTTTTTTTTTTTTTTTTTTTTTTTTTTTTTTTTTTTTTTTTTTTTTTTTTTTTTTTTTTTTTTGCATATATCTGTCCAATTTTCCCAACACTATTTATTGAAGAGACTGTATTGACTCCATTGTATGCTCTTGCCTCTTTTGTCAAACATTAATTGAGCATAATGGCTTGGGTTGATTTTAATGGGGATTGTGCTGAATCTAAAGATTGCTGTCGGTTGTATGGAAATTTTAATGATATTGATTCTACTAATCCATGAACATGGTATTTTATTACACTTATTTATGTCTTCTTCTAGCTCATTTTTTCAACATCCTGTAGTTTTTTGAGTACAGGTCATCAGTTAACTTTATTTTTAGGTATCTTAATTTGTTTGTTGCAATGATAAATGGGATTGGTTTTTTAGTTTCTCTTTCTGTGATTTCATTATTGGTGTATAAAAATACCATAGATTTTGGTGTTAATTTTGTATCCTGTTATATTGCTGAATTCATTTATTAAGTCTAGTAATTTTTTGATGGAGTCTTTGGGGTTTTCTATGTACAGTATCATGTCATCTGTGAATAATGACAATTTTACTTCTTTTCCAATTTGGATGCCTTTTATTTCTTCTTGTCTGATCTCTATGGCTAGTACTTCTAGTACTATGTCAAACAGGAGTGGTAAAAGTGGGCATCCCTGTGGTGTATCTGTTCTTAGGGAAAATGAGTTTAGTTTTTTTCCCATTGAGTATGATGTTGGCTGTAGGTTTCTCATATAAAGCTTTTATTATTTTGAAGTATGATCCCACTTTGCTGAGAATTTTTATCAAAAAATGGTGTTGGATTTTGTCAAATGATTTTTCTGCATCAATCAATATGATCATGTGATTTTTGTCTTCCAATTTGTTTATGTGATGTATCACATTTATTGATTTGTGGATATTGTATCAGCCTCGCATCCCCAGAATAATTCTCACTTGGTCGTGGTGTATGATCTTTTTGATGTATTGCCAGATGCAATTTGCTCTATTTTGTTGAGGATTTTAGCACCTATGTTTATCAGGGATATTGGCCTGTAATTATCTTTCTTTGTAGTGTCTTTATCTGATTTTGGGATTAGAATAATACTGGCTTCATAGAAAGATCTTGGAAGTGTTCCTTCCTCTTGAATTTCTTTGAAATATCTAAGGACAATACATTTTCATTTTTTTTTTTTTTGAATGTTTGGTAAAACTCCCCTGTGAAGCAAGGGCTTTTGTTTGCTGGAAATTTATTTGCTTCAATTTCATCAGTTGTTATTGGTCTATTCAGGTTTTCTGATTCTTTCTGATTGAGTTTTGGAAGATTGTATTTTTTCTAGGAATATGTCCATTTCATCTAAGTTGTCCAGTTTGTTGGAATAGAGTTGTTCCTATTATATTTTTACAATATTTTGCATTTCTGTGAGGTTGGTTATTACTTCATCTCTTTCATTTCCAATTTTGTTTATTTGGGTCCTCTCTCTTTGTTTCTTGGTGAACCTGGCTAGAGGTTAATCAATCTTATTTATCCTTACAAAAAAAAAAAACAAAAAAAAAAAACAGCTCTCGGTTCTATTGATCTTTTGTGTTATTATTATTTTTTGTCTTTATGTCACTTATTTACATTCTAATCTTTATTATTTCCTCCCTTCTACTTACTCTGGGCTTTTCATGTTATTCTTTTTCTAATTCTTTAAGTTGTAGGGATAGATAATTATTACCACTATGTATTTATTTATTTGTTTGTTTATTATTTATTTTTTTATTTTAGGTGGTCCTGTAGTGGTATGAATTTCACTCTCAAGATTGATTTCACTGTGTCCCATAGATTTTGGATTGTTATGTTTGCATTGTCATTTGTTGCCAGAAAGCTTTTTATTTCTTCTTTGATATCTTTTGTAACCCAGTCATTTTTAATAGCATGCTATTTAGTCTCCAAGTTTTTGATTTTTTTTATTGTAGTTGATTTCTTGTTTTATGCCATTGCAATCTGAGAATATGCTTGATATGATTACAATCTTCTTGAATTTGTAGAGACTTAGCCTGTATCCTAATATATGGTCTATCTTTGAAAATGCCCCATGTGCACTTGAGAAGAATGTATATTCTGTGGCTCAGGGGTAAAATATTATAAAGATGCCAATTATTTCCATCTGATCTAGTGAGTGGTTTAGTATTGCTGTTTCTTTGTTGATTTTTTTGTTTAGAAGATTTATCCAATGATGTCAATAGGGTATTAAAAATCCCCTACTATAAAGTACATCAGTCCCTCTAGGATCTCTTGCATTGCTGGTTTGGTGGTGATAATCTCTCTTAGCTTGTTTTTGCCTGTGAAGGTCCTTATTTCACCTTCAATTTTGAATGATAGCCTTACTGGATAGAGTATTATTGGGTTTAGTCCCATGCTTTTCATTAATTTCCATTATATTTCATTCCATTCCATTCTGGCCTGATGTGTTTCTGTTGAGAAATCATTTGATAGTCTAATGGGAGATCCCTAGTAAGTAGCTTTCTCTCTCTCTCTCTCTCTCTCTCTCTCTCTCTCTCTCTCTCTCTCTCTCCCTCCCTCTCTCTCTCTCTCTCATAGCTCTTAAGTTTTTTTTTTTCTTTTTTGTAGTTAAGGTTTGCCAATCTAATTCTGCAGTGTCTTGATGTGGGTCTTTTTGGGTTCCTCTTCTTTGAGACTTTGTGTGCTTGTGTGACCCTCACCCCCTAGTTCATGGAAGTTTTCTGTCATTATTTCTTCAAATTGGTTTTCTATTCCTTGCTCAGCTTCAATTCCTTCTGGCACCCCATTATGTGGATGTCGCTTCATTTCATATTGTCCCTAAGCTCCCTTAAACTCTTCTCCTGGTTTTAATTTTTTCATCTAATTGCTGTTCAGATTGGGTGTTTTTCTACCCTGTCTTCTAACTCGCTGATTTGCTACTCAGCTTCTTCTAATCTATTGTTGAAACCTTCTATTGTGTTTTTTACTGAAGCTAAGTCATTCTTCATTCCCTATTGATTCTTTCACATCTTGATGAATTTCTTATCCAGATGGTTGAGCATCCTTATAACCATTATTCTGACAAATTGCTTACCTCCTTTTCATTTATTTCCCTTTCTGGCAGTACCTCCTTTTCTCTCCTTTGGGGGTTGTTTCTTTTTCTCCCCAATGTTGCTGTCCCTTTGTGTTTGTTTCTATGTAGTGTGAGTTGTTGATAGTTTCTGGCTCTGGCCTACCTACTTGAGGTCCAAGAAGTTGAAGTCCACAGTTGTCCATTGGACTGGGACTCCTTAGCCCAGAGCCTGGGTCTGCCTTGAGTCTCATGCCTTTAATGTTTCTGTTCTGAGCTGTGTTCTCTTTTTTCATGGATCTGACCCCTCAGTTGTCCACTGCAGGAGCTAGGGTCGATGGGATAGGTGCATAGACCCTCTGGTGTGCAACTCCCTGTGAGGCCCCTGGAATGCAATTCACAGAACAGCCCCAGCATCAGGAACAGGGTGGTGTTCTAGGACCCTCGGCTTGACCTGTCAGCCTGATTCTGAGGGCTGGGTGAGTGTTCCTGCCCAGTACTATCAGAGATGTCCTTGGGGATTGGCAGGACACCAGGCTGAGATTCCTGGGCTTGCAGCAGGCACACAGTCAGCGAAGTCCAAAGCGCTGGGCAAGGTGGGGCATGGGGTTCTGTCTGCACTCACTGGGTGCCTAGAGTCTGGTAGCCCCAGGTCCAGGAGTACAGGTGGGGAGTCATGGTGTATGAGGTCTCCCTGGCTCATGGTCACTTCGAGTGTCTGGGAGCTGGAGGCAAGGTAGGGTGCCACTCATTGCATGAACCCAATGTTGATCCCTCATGAGTTATGGCTGGCCAGTGGCTCACTGTTTGGGTTCAAGGTGGTATCTGAGGGCAGTCTGTGTGTTGGTGTGGATGCACTCCTAGCTTCCACTGCTCCCCTACTTTTTAAGATTTTAATATGAATATATATTGGCAACTTGCCATCAAGAACTCTATGCAGTCTGGTCCCTTTATTTTCTGATTCACTTTTCCTTTTATCTCACACACATTTACTATGTACCAAGTATGTGTTAACGTTCATAGCTAGAATGACATGCAAGATCAGCAAGGCCACTGATGACATCTAACTTATGTGATGTTTGTTGGCTAACTTAAGTTCCTGTTCTAATTAGTCTCATTTGCTAGTTTAATCAGTGTTGCCATAATTCTCTACTGTTTTGCTGCTCTTTTAATCCAGAGTCATTGATCCTGGATCAATGCATAACTCAACTCCTTGCCACTGTTCTACTCCATGACTCAAGGTACTGTGGGCTGTCTGGATAAATCACATAACCATCACTATGTTTTTCAAGATTTCAATCCATGTGCATAAACCAAAATTTGTTTTCTCGGCTCTTCTAAAAATGTCTCTGTCTACTCAGGCCTGTTGGCCTAGCTCTGACCACTGCCTCAATGGTCCAGGCAAAGGGAACAAACACTGAAATTGATATATAAGTGTGATTTTTCACCTTAATAACTTTGTTTATTTAACTTTCCAACCAAATTCTAAATTGGGTATAGTTGAGGGGTTTTTATTAGACTATTTTTCTGGCCCCAAATTAATTTGTTATTATTATTTTTACTTTGTTGTTATTATTTGTACTTACTCCTCTTCTCAAGATCATGTGTTACATTTCTGTGTTGGATGAACATGGAGAGCATTCAGTAAGGTAGCAGAACCATAGTTTGAGAGGAGTTACATGTTTATTTTGCATTTAACTCTAAACTATACCAATCAATTATGACTTTCTATTAATATTGTATAAAGATCAGGAATATTTCTATTTTCTCAATTGTCTATAATATCATCCTGTATGTACATTTCTTTTTCTCTTCTTTTTCTCAATTGTGAGAAAACTAATAAAAATATTTACATGACTATTTCTTTGGATAGAGAGATGTCAATGTGCTGGCTTTCTTTTTATTAACTTAAGTTACAGAGGTCAGAAATTGTTACAAAGCAAAGAGTGAGGGTCTGCACTGGAACAAAAGGGGCTCCTGTGACTGTGACTGAGTTATTTAGCTTTTCTGAATGTTGTATTGCTGATCTGAGATAAGATAATACATCCCACAGAGATCTATTAAAAAGTTTATGAAATAAACCATTTGAGAACTACTGACATATGTCTTGTTCCCATTACATGCAAGTTTCCTTCCTTCATTTCCTCATTCATTCTTAATAAAACCTTGTGCTCTGACACAAAATCTATTCTTACATTGATAACTATGACTTAAAAAATTTTATTTAAAATAATGGGATATGATATTAATAAATGATAAATTAAAAATCATTATTTTTAAAATTAATATTGTTTTCCTTTCCAGTCAACACATAAAAAAGCATGGTTTTCTAATTTTGATACAAAAGTGATTACAGCTATTTTAATATGCCACACACATACTTCATTCTTTATTTCAGTGTGATGAATGAGTGCTAATATTACTTACCTTTAACATAAATAAGCAAAGTACATGACTTTATCCTAACTCAAAGGATGACATTGATCTGCCAAAGGAGAGTGTCCCTAATCACATTTCATCCATCATTTGTCCTTGTCTGTGTTTCCCAGTTAACCTGAGTTTCATTGGTAGAATCAGGCTCATAAGAGATAGTTATATACAGAGAGGGCACTGTATTTAGAACATTTAAAAAGTAAGTTTGTAAACTTCAGTTCCTAAACAGGATGTAATTTTTACAAAAATAAATAAGTCCTTTGGTTGATCTTTCCCCCTGACCCCCACCCTCCTCTACCCTTGTATGCATGCATATAAGCCTAACCAATGGACACAGACACCAGGGAGGTGATGGCATGAGTAGGGGAAGTGGGGGGCAATGGGGGAATAAGGACACATATGTAATACCTTAAACAATAAAGAAAAAGAAAATAGATAAATAAATAACAAGTAAACAAATACATATATTCAAGAGTTCCAGATTATAAGAGTGTCCATGCTCATAAATCCTTTTGTTATTTAATACATTTATTCAATAAATATTTATTAAGCTACTTTTGTTTCACATACCATGCAATAACTAAGACATAGGAATCTTAAAGTATAGTTATTGAAAGTAAAATTAAATTGTAGAATTGGGAATTTTTTAAGACTATCTCAACATCAGCAGGTACTAAATTTAAGATACATATTAAATAATGTTTATTTGAACTTTTCTTTTAAAATAGCTAGAATATATTCTGAAATTAATCCCCAAAGCTTACCTGGTGTGTTTGGGGAATTTTCCATTCCTCTCAGTCTTAAGTAAAGGCTATAAGATGCATTAGGTATCTGTACAAGATTTTTGTGTGCTTTCTACAAATAACTTTTATTTTACAAGTTGCAATTTTCACTAGGCATACAAATTTTGACAACTTTACATCCAAACTTCCAACCCAAATCATTTTCTTATGGATACCATATTCATATTCCTATCCATGCCTAATTTACATTTTGTTTTGTTCTATTAATTCAATCATTTGCATTTATAATCCCTTTTCTCTCTTTGTTGATTAGAACATTTTATTCTCTGACCAGATATTGAAGTGATGACTGAATATTCTGGATAATTTAAAATTGGAACAACAGGAGGAAATATGGCATGTGTCCCTCTGTAACTCATTTCTGAAATACTCATTCACAGGGTTTTGTCTTAACTACACTCTCAGCCAGAAAAGTCTCCTCCTCACTTTCCCATTCTCTTCAATGGCCCTATTCATTCCATTAGCTTTTGTTAATGTTTTTATTATTTAAAAAGGGTGAATTAAGCCCCCACAAGTTTTATGTATGTAAGAATGAAAATTCAATCACATCACTATGAACTCACCCATTCTACCTCTTACCTCCCTATTACAAGATAATTGCCTATTGAATTTTGTATTTTCTTCTTTCATTTCCCCACAGCACATGTGGTTCTAAGCACATGTTTTAATTGTGGCTCCCTTTTTTATCTTTATAAAACAGATCTGACCTTTTTTACCATCAGCCTAATATTCCTAAGACTCATCTCATACGTGTAAATGGAGTTTAGTTTTTAACATGGTCTAGAATTATCTTATGAGAACAAATCATACCTTAATTACCTAATGAGCATATGAGTTGTTTCCACTATGTACAGTTATGAAAGGGCTGCTGTGAGCATTCTTCACCTGTAGGAAGGAATTTGGTGGAGTATACTCCTGGGGATGACAGAGAAGCTGAATGCTCAACTTCACAAGTAGTGCCACATTCTTTTCCAAAGTACTTGCATAAGACATAATTAGTGGTTGTGTGCTGGATAGTAGATGGTGTGCCTGCTTACCAGCATTTCATGCTTAGAAATGCAGCCCAGAATCCGGGGTCAGACGGCCTGCATGGGTTCCTGAGAAAGTCACTAAACTTCTGGACTTCAGTTTTCTGATATGCACAATAGAACACAGGCTTTGGTGGAGATTAAATGAAAGGGTGAGGGAGTATGTGTGTGTGTGTTTATAAAATTTTACTCATCTCATGATATTTTGTTTTATTATAATACCAGAGGCCTGGTGCACAAAATTTGTGCAAGGGTAGGCTTTCCTTCTCCCAGCTGCTGGCATCAGCTTCCCTCTGGCATCCAGGACCTGGGCTTTCCTCCAGCCTACAACAGGCACCCAGGACCCGGGCTTTCCTCACAGTCGTGGCTTCATCCAGAAGGTCATCTAAAAGGACATCCGGAAGGAAGTCTGGTCTAATTAGCATACTATGCTTTTATTATTATAGATGGAAAGTTTTTCAACTAATTTTTTTTCTTGCTTTCATCTATGTTTAAAGCTTTTTCTCCTCTACATCTTTCTTATTTTACTCTTTTCTCCCTCAACTTGTGCTTTCTCTCTTCAGCCTTCTTTTGTCTCCCCACCTCCCAATCCTCTTTTTTAAAAATCAAAATTTAATATAGTACATTATGAAACATATCAGTTGCATAAAGTGAATACATTTTCTTGTTTTCTGATCCTTCTATTTTTGGTTGTATGTTTTTAATAAAGAGGTTTGCCAGAACAGATTTGATTCCGGCACAGAAACTCACATCTGGGAGTTGCTGTGTGTTAGCAGGCTAGCCCAATAATGATAAAGAACAACTTCGCTTCCAGCAACTTGTGACTGTTGTGTGTTTCCCCCACCCCACACCCCCAGCAAACTCAGTAGGTCACACAGAGTTTCTTCAGTGGGTGGTCTGCACACTGCGCATCCTGGACTGAAATTTAATAGCTTAGAGAAATGACATTGTTCAACATCACAGTTTTTTCCACACTCAGATTTTCTCAACATCATTTCACATGGCCAAGGAGCAGTGGTATTGGTGAGGCACCGTTATCCTCAAGCTTCTCCCCAGTTGTACTCAAGTGTCTCACTTTTGGCATCTTTTAATTTGCAGATTCTTGCAACAATTCACACCACATGGGGACTTCACATATTTGTACATCATAGGTGAGGTGCATGCCCACATTATGTCACCGCATCATCTCTATAGTCATTTGCATGCTGTCCCATAAAAAGTCATGCTAACCTGGAATCTTAGAATATAAGCAGATATAACCTTATTTGGAAATAAAGTCATTGCATATGTAATTAGTTCACATGAAGCTGCACTGCATTAGGGTATGTCCTACCTCCAATGACTAGCAACCTGTAAGAAGAAGAGGACATGCAGAGAAGGTCATCTGAGGAGGGAGGCAAAGGCTGTGGTTACACTGCCACAGTGTGGGAGGATGCTGGGAAATCCAGGTGGGTTTCTCTCTGGAGACCCGGAGGCAGCATGGCCCTACTAACACCTTGGTTTTAGACCTCAAACCTCCAGAGATCTGAGAGGTAGACTTCTGTTGTTTTTAAGCCACTGACTTTGTGGTAATTTTTATGGCAGCTCTAGGGCACTAACACTTCATTCATGAATCACTGGCCTAAAGTTGGACATAGAGCAAAACCTTCCTGCAAAGTTTACTGAAAAAATAGTCGCTAGTTAAGTGACCATAGTCCTAGCTCAAATTCTTCAGTCTTTGGAGGGGATAAGATGATGTCTTAATATTTGTTATACAATTGGGTCTATTTCTTGACTTTATTCCATTGATTTATTTGCCCACTTCTGCCCAGCCCCTGCCCCCTCCACCCTTGCACTCACCGCAACATTTTCTGTGTTCATGCATGCACTATGTATATATGTTCTTTGACTAACCTCTTCACTTTCTTTCATTCAGTCTGCCCCGCCACCACCCCCTGACATCATTCAGTCTGTTCCACATAACCATGCTCTGGTTCTATTTTGTTTGTAAGTTTATTTTGTTCATTAGATTCCACATATGAGTGAGATCATGTGATACGTGTCTGTCTCTGGATGGCTTATTTCACTTAGCACAGTACTCTCCAGATCCATCCATGCTGTCTCAAAGGGTAAGCAATCCTTCCTTTTTCACAGCCGTGTACTATTCCATTGTGCAAATGTGCCGAGCCTTTTTATCCACTTGTTTTAGAATGGGCACTTGGGCTGTTTTTAAATCTTTGCTATAATAAATAATGCTGCTATGAAATATCTTTCTGATTGTTGTTTCCAGTTTCTTAGAATATATTCCCAGAAGTGGGATCACTGGGTCAAATGGGAATTCCATTTTTAATTTTTTGAGGAAACTCCATACTGTTTTCCACAGTGGCTGCACCAGCCTGCATTCCCACCAGCAGTGCATAAGGATTCTCTTTTCTCCACATCCTCACCAGCAATTGTTGTTTGTTGATTTACTGAAGGTAGCAATTTTGACAGGTCTGAGGTGCTACCTCACTATAGTTTTAATTTGCATCTCCCTGATGATTAGTGACCATAAAAATCCTAGAAGGTAGCATAATCAGTAAAATCTCTCGGAATAACACTTTTTTTCAGATATGTCTCTGAGGAAGAGGGAAAAAATAAACAAGTGGGACAACATCAAACTAAAAAAGTTTTGCTTACCAAAAGAAATCATCAAATAAATGAAAAGGGAAGCCACTGGATTTTTATGGTTTAATGATTTACATGTAAGTCTTTTATCCATTTTGAGATTTTTCTTATGCATTGTGTAAATTTGTGTCAAGTTCCATTTTTTTGCATGTACCTGTCCAATTTTCCTAGCACCATTTATTGAAGAGACTGTCCTTACATCATTGTATGCTCTTGGCTTCATTGTCAAATATTAATTGACCATAAAGGTATGGGTTGATTTCCAGGCTCTTTGTTTTGTTTGTTTGTTTGTTTGTGTTTTTTGTTTGTTTGTTTGTTTTGTTTTGTTTTCCATTGATCTATGTTATTGTTCCAGTACCAGGCTACTTCAATTACATGGCTTTGAAGTATAGTTTCATATGTGGTATTGTAATCCCTCCAACTTAGTTTTTCTTTCTTAAAATTGTTGAGGCTACTTGGGGTCTTTTTGGTTCCATATAAAATTTTGGAACATTTGTTCTAGATATTTGAATATGCCATTGGTATGTTAATAGAAATTGTGTTGAATCTGAAGATCACTATGGGTAGTATGGACATTTTAATGGCATTAATTCTTCAAATCCATGAACATTATATATGCTTCCACTTGTTCGCACCTTCCTGTTTCTTTTTTCAGTGTCCTATGTCTTTGAGAGTATAGGTCTTTTACCTCTTTGGTTAAGTTATTCCTAAGTACTCTTTTTTTTGTAATAGTAAATAGGGTTATTTTATTTGTTTTTATTTCAGAGAATTTTCTTACTAGTCTATGAAAATGCCACCAATTTCTGGATATTAATTTTGTAATCTGCTAGTTTTCCAAATTCATGTCTTAGTTTTAGTAATTTTTTGGTGGGGTGGTGGAGTTTTTAAGGTTTTCTATATACAATATCATGTCATCTGCAACTAATGACAGTTTTACTTCCCCCTTTACAATTTGGATGTCTTTTATTATTATTATTATTGATTACTGTGGTTAGCACTTCCAGTACTATGTTGAATAAGAGTGGTGAAAGTGAACATCCATGTTTTGTTCCTGATCTTAAGGGAAATGTTTTATTTTTTACCTATTGAGTGTGATATTGGCTGTGGGTTTTTCATATTAAATATATGGCCTTTATTATGTTTAGCTATATTCCCTCTTATCTCATCTTGCTTAGAGTTTTTTTTATTATCACATATGACTGTTGAATTTTATAAAATTATTTTCCTGTGTCTATTGATATGATCATGAAATGTTTATCTTTCATTTTGCTTATATGATGAATCACATTTATTGATTTGCGGATATTGTACCAGCTTTGCATTTCCAAAGTAAAACCCACTTGGACATGGTGTATCTTCTTATTGTTTTGCTGGATTTGTTTTGCTAATATTTCCTTGAGGATTTTAGTATCTACCATCAGGGATATGGACCTATAATTTTCTCTTTTTGCATTGTCGTTAACCGGTTTTAGAATTAGATAATGCTGGCCTTATAAAAATAGTTTGGAAATCTTCCCAACTCTTGAAATTAATGGAATATTTGAGGATAGGTATTACCAGTAGTTCTTCTTTGAATGTTTGGTAAAATTCACCTAGAAGCAGCCGTTGGGGTCAAGAATTTTGTTTGTTGCAGATTTAGTTTTATTTTTATTACTGCTTCAATTTCATTAGTTATAATTAGTCTTTCAGGTTTTCTGATTCTTCCTGATTAAATTTTGGAAGCTTGTTTGTTTCCAAGAACTTGTTCATTTTGTTTAGGTTATCCATTTTGCTGACATGTAATTGTTTATAGCATTTTCTTTCTTTTTTCTTTTTTTAAATATATTTTATTGATTTTTTACAAAGAGGAAGGGAGAGAGATAGAGAGTTAGAAAATCGATGAGAGAGAAACATCGATCAGCTGCCTCCTGCACACCTCCCACTGGGGATGTGCCCACAACCAAGGTACATGCCCTTGACTGGAATCAAACCTGGGACCCTTGAGTCTGCAGGCCGACATTCTATCCACTGAGCCAAACCAGTTAGAGCTATTCATAGCATTTTCTTACAAGTCTCTATTTCTGTCATGTCAGACTTACTGCTCCTCTTCATTTCTGATTTTATGTATTTGTGTCTGCTCTCTTTGTCTTTCAATAAGTCTGGCTGAAAGTTCACAATGGAATACTATGCTGCTGTAAAAAAAGGAGTTCTTACTATTTGCAACAGCATGAATGGAACTAGCTTATTTCATTTATGCTAAGTGGAATATGCCAGTTAATGAAAGAAAGATACCTCATGATCTCACTGATTTATGGATAATACAGAACATTAGAAACTGATGAACAAAAATAGATACAGAGGCAGAGAAGCATCAAACAGACTGTCAAACTACAGCGGGAACACTGGGAGGGTTGGTCGGGGAGGTAAGAGATCAACAGAAGGACTTGTATGCATGCATATAAGCATAACCAATGGACACAAGACACTGGGGCGGGGGGACAGGAGGCGAGGGCATGTGTCGGGGGCTAGGGGAGGCAAGGGGAAGGTCAATGGGGAAAAAAAGGGAAACATATGTACTACTATTTGTAAGACTTTAAACAATAAAATAAAAATTTTAAAAAGTTCATCAATCTTATTTATCTTTTCAGAGAACCAACTCTTGGTTTTATTGATCTTTTTATTGTTTATTATTTGTTTCCTTGGTTTTTAGATTTTATGTCCTTTATTTTTGCTCTGATTTTTATTGTTTTCCTCCTTCTATTTACTCTGTGCTTTTCTTGTATTTCTTCTGATAGTTCATTCACTGTTTAATGTCACACAATTTAACCTACATAAATTTGAATGTCATTGAGTTTTATTTCTATTTTAGTTGATTTCTAGTTTAAAGTTATTGCATCCAAGATGATGCTTAGTATGATTTCCATCTTCTTTAATTTCTTAATAATTATTTTGTGTCCTAACATGTGGTATATTTTTGAGAATGTTCTATGTACACTTGAGAAGAATGTATATTCTGCCACTTTGGGATGAAATGTTTTGTAAATATAAATTAAATCCATCTGATCCAGTATGTCATTTATGGTTGCTATTTCCTTGTTAAATTTTTGACTGGGATATCTATCCAGTAATAATAGTGGGGTGTTAAAGTCCTTCACTATCACTCTATTGCTGTCTTCCTTTCCTGTAAAGTACACTGAAAGGTATTTTTTAAAATATATATGTATAGTTTTCTGAGTACAGTCCTTTTTCCTTCTTGGTTAAGTTTATTCCTAAGTATCTTATTTTTTTGTTGCAATGGTAATATGGGATTGTTTGTTTAGTTTCTCTTTCACTGGGGGGGGGGTCCCTCAGCCAGACATGTGCCCTCTCGCAGTCTGGGACCCCTCTGGAGATGTCCAGATGCTTGTGTGCCTGGTCAGCCTGGATGAGGGGCCGATGTCTGTTTTCAGGCTGGCCAAGCTCCCCAGTGGGAACCCTCACTCCTGGGTGAGGGGCTGAGAGCAGTTTTCAGGCTGGCTACAGCCCCTTCAGGGTTTGGGTCCCTACTGAGGTGCCTAGCCAGCCTGGGAGAGGGGATGAGGGCCATTTTCAGGCTGCCCACAGCTCCCATAGACCCTCAAGGCCATCCGCCTAGGAAGCTTTTTTTCTTGTGCATTGTGTAATTTTGTGTCAAGTTCCATTTTTTTGCATGTACCTGTCCAATTTTCCCAGCACCATTTATTGAAGAGACTGTCCTTACTTCATTGTATGCCAAGTGACTTGGCAGTTGTGGTTCTCAGGTGAAGCACTCAGAATCAGAGAGGGTTATGTCACCCAAGAACAACACTCTTACAATCTGGGACCCCTCCAGGAATATTAAAGAGCTGGTTTTAGCCCAATCCCTACAGGCCAGACCAAGGGACCCCACTGGTGCATGAATTCATGCACTAGGCCTTTAATTGGTGTACAAAAAAGCCATAGATTTTGGGGTGTTGATTTTGTACCCTGCTACATTGCCAAATTCATTTATTAAATCTAGTAGGTTTTTGGCAGAGTCTTTAGGGTTTTTTATGTACAATATCATATCATCTGTAAATAATGGTATTTTTTATTTCCTCCTTTCCAATTTGAACGCCTTTGTTTCTTCTTGTCTGATCACTGTGGCTAGCACTTCCGGTACTATGTTGAACAGGAGTGGTGAAAGTGGACATCCTATCTTGTTCCTATTCTTAGAGGAAATGCTTTTAGTTTTTACCCATTGAGTATGATGTTGGCTGCAGGTTTGTCACATGTGACCTTTATCATGTTGAGATATACTCCCTCTATTACCATTTTCTGAAGTTTTTATCAAAAATGGTTCTTGGATTTTGTTGAATGCTTTTTCTGCATCTATTGATATGATCATGTAATTTTTGTCTTTTCATTTGTTTATGTGATGTATCACATTTATTGATTTAGAAATATTGTACCAGCCTTGAATAAATCCCACTTGGTCATGGTGTATGACCTTTTTAATATATTCCTGGATCTGATTTGCTAAAATTTTGTGAGGATTTTAGGATCTATGTTCATCAGAGATACTGGCCGGTAATTCTCTTTATTTGTAGTGTCTTTATCTGGTTTTGGAATTAGAATAATGCTGGCCTCATGAAAAGAGTTTGGAAATGTTTCTTTCTCTTGAGTTTTTTTAAATAGTTTGAGGAATATATTTGTTAGTTCTTCTTTGAATGTTTGGTAAAACTCCCTTGTGGAGAAATTGGACCTGGGCTTTTGTTTGGTGGGAGTTTTATTTTTTATTACTACTGCTTCTATTTCATCAGTTGCTATAAGGCCTGTTCAGGTTTTCTGATTTCTCTTGATTCAGTTTTGGGAGATTATACTTTTCTAGGAATTTGCCTATTTCGTCCACGTTGTCCAGCTTGTTGGCATATAGTTGTTCATAGTATTTTCTTACAATCCTTTGTATTTCTGTGTTGTCAGTGGTTCCTTCTCCACTTTCATTTCTGATTTTACTTATTTGGGTCACTCTTTGTTTCCTGATGAGTACGGCTAATGGTTCATCAACTTCATTTATTTTTTTTCAAAGAATCAGCTGTTGGTTTCATTGATATTTTTGTTTGTTTTTGTTTTAGCCACTATGCTATTTATTTCTGCTCTAATCTTCATTATTTTCTTTCTTCTACTTAATCAGGGATTTTCTTGTTATTCTCTTTCTATTTCTTTAAGTTGTATGGTTAAATAGTTTATTGCTGATATTTCTTGTTTATTGAGCCTGTAGTTCTATGAATATCCTTCTCAGGACTGCTTTTATTGTGTTCCAGAGATTTTGGCTTGTTTTGTGTTCATTTTCATTTGTTTCCAGGAAGAGCGAGAAGAGGATATAAACAACTGGAAGAATATACCATGTTCATGGATTGGTAGAATAAACATCATTAAAATGCCCATACTACCCAAGGCAATGTACAGATTCAATGCAATTCCTATTAAAATACCAAAGGCATATTTCGAAGACCTAGAACAAATACTCTAAAAATTTACATAAATCAAAAAAGACACTGAATAGCTGCAGCAATTTTGAGAAAGAAAAACAAAGTTGGAGGAATCACAATACCAGATACCAAGTTATACTACACAGTCACCATAATCAAAACAGCCTGGGACTGGCACAAGAAGAAGCATATAGATCAGAACAGAGAATTCAGAAGTCAATCTCAGTCATTGCGCTCAATTAATATTTGAGAAAGAAGGCAAGAGCATACAGTGGAGTCAAGAGAGGCTCTTCAATAAATGGTGTTGGGAAAATTGGACAGATACATGCAAAAAATGAAATTATACCACCAGCCTTCACCATATACAAGAATAAACTCAAAATTGAAAAAAAAGACTAATATATAAGTTATGAAACCATAAAAATTCTAGAAGAAATCATAGGCAGCAAATACTCAGACATCTCCCATAGCAATATGTTTACCGATACAGTTCCTAGGACAATGGAAACTAAGGAGAAAATAAATAAATGGGACGACATCAAAATAAAAAGCTTCTGCACAGAAAAAGAAACCATCAACAAAATTAAAAGCTAGTCCATTGTATGCAAGAACATATTTGTTAATGATATGTCTGATAAATGATTAATATCCAAAATATATAAGGAACTCATATAACTTAACAAAAGATAAACAATCCAATTAAAAAATGGGCAAAGGACCTAAATAGACACTTCTTCAAAGAGAACACACAGATGGCCAAGAGACATATGAATG
>PVJC01010687.1:17500-43194 GCA_004026665.1 Murina feae | reverse complement strand
GAAAGCACTTGACTTGCAAAGGTAGTTGGTCCTCCTGGGGTTTTACATCCTAGTAGATGCACCATGTAAGATCTGTGAAGGGGAAAATGAAGTAAGTAAAAGTCTATTGTAAAGAAGAGGTGAGAAAGCACAGACAGGCAAGAGTCCTCTAACTCAAACACATCTCAAGATCATGATTTGAAAGACTCCATATTGAAGCTGAGGGTCTAAACATTGGTCCTATCAAAATGTTCCATGCTGGAGTATCCTTTGGCATATTTTTGTGTACCTCTGTATGTACTGTACCCCAGTTTGTAAACCACTATTATTTAGGATGTGTTAGTGATTACATTTTCCAGCTAATTCATGGGTTGTGGAATACTTAAAGGATATTTTGGTAGAACTGGAGGAGTAGGTATGCTCTAGGAAATCCTTGGCTTACAATTATATGATCCTATGACATTACCTCTAGATCAACACAGGGACATGATTTACATCACCTCATATTGAAAGGGGTGGCTGTAATTCTGTGTGGGGGAGTTGCATCATGCAGAGAGAGAAGAGCTTCAGATATATGAGATGGGTGGGTGGGCACAGTGGAGTAGACAGCTTTTAGAATATTGTTCAGCTCACAACACTTTATGGAAACTTGCACTGATACTTAGGGTTGGGCACCCAATAGCCATGTCTGCAATAAACAGACTTGTCCTCTTAAGAATAGATAATTAATTCTTGGACTGACACTCAGCCTATACTGAGCCACTCATATCTTCTAAGGAATTTGAAATTTTGGACTAAAAGTCACCCAGAATATACATTGTTAGAGCCGAGTCACTTTAAAGGAAGAATTCTAGAAATATCTCCTAGTCCTTGAAGCTTCCTGATTTCTGACATTCCAAAATCTTAGATTTATAGTAGTTCTTTGTATTTCATGCTACAATATAGCATCCTCACAAGTACCGTTTTTTTTTTTAATTAGTAGTACAACATAAATAAATAGATGGAGACAGAATGAAATTCAAACTAGACCCAAATACATATGAAACTTGATGTGTTTAAAAGAAAGAAAGAAGGCAGCATGGCTGCCGCAAAATGAGTCAGCAATGGGGAGAGGAGAGGCCAGATCAGACAAAGTACTGTCTGTCCTTTGTCCAGTATTAAGGTTGGTTTCAAATAGGGCAAAATAAGATGCTGTCCAGGGATGAACACCACATGCTGGATATGTGTCTATATGCAGTTATTATTTTATTTATCCTATGTCTAAATATTGCTGAGATAGCTACTTAACTAATCAGCTTTATATCCAGAATGAGAGAGAGAGAGAGAGAGAGAGAGAGAGAGAGAGAGAGAGAGAGAGAGAGAAGATAAGGAATTGGCTCGCACATTGTCTGAGAACTGGCTGATGCAGTGGGCAAGCTGGAGGCCCAGGAGAGCAGATGATGAAGCTCCAGTCCAAGTCTGAAGGCCTGAAAGCCAGGAAAGCTGATGGCGTCAGTTCAAGTCCCAGTATTAACTGGAAGGCAGGAGGAGACTGATGTTCCACCTTGAAGATAGGCAGAGAGAAAGAATTATTTACTACCCAGCCTTCTATTCTATTCAGGCCCTCAGTGAAGCTCATCTACATTTGGGAGGACAATCTGCCTTATTCAGCCTGCTGATACAAATGCTAATCTCATCCCAGAACATCCTCACAATCACACCCAGAAATATTGGTAAACCAAACAGCTGGACATCCTGTAGGTGACACAAAAAATTAACCATCACAAGTCTACTCCCTGTCAACTTGGAAGTCACATGCATCTTCTTAAACTATAGTTCATCTATGAATAAAGACAATAACAGGCTCACAATTCCACCTAACATGATATAATCTGTGCACAAGAAATGTACTTAGCCCTTAAGTGATATTTACTCTTCTCCTTGATACCTATAACTTAAATACTATGTTAAAAAGTTAATACTTCTTATGCTACATGATAGGGGAATCAGAGAGAAAAGAAAAAGATATTTGCTTAAAAACACACACATTCAGAGCAAAATAAGAAGGAATACTCATGATAACAACAGTCTCTATTTCCGTACCTGGTTACATGGTCATGGCTGGTATTTATAGCTGCCTTCTTCCTCTCCCCACTCAGGATTCCCTTTGCCTTTAGCAAGCACCTCAGCTAGCTGTGGTTCTTTACGCACTGAAGTGACCGAAACCTTTATACCTGAAGGATCTGGGATACTAGTAGTCCTGCCTGGATTGGCTTGTTGTAGTTTCCTATTGATCTTAATCACGGGGCATGGTAATACTTAGGGCTCTTTAAGGGGTCTCCTGTATTCCAGGAATACTTTCCCTTCCATTGTGGAGTAGTAATCCTTGGTAGTCAGGATTGGACACTCCCAATCAAGCATTTATAAGAAGCAAGGAACACTTTTCAGACTTTTTTAGGAGAGGTAAGGTAAATGGCTCGAGGTCACCCAACACTAAGTGGTTCAGCACTGATTTATACAGAAGTCTGACCCAAGGTCCTCTCTCTCTTGCCCTTGCCCAAGAGAAATGAGCCAGCCAGCAGGCAGCCAGTATCTGACCTTAAAAATAGGAGCTGATTGCCTGGCAGGAAGGCTAGGAAGGTAGTCAGGATCAATCACCCCGGCCAGCAGCTACTCTCTCCTTTGCCTGTTGATTCAGAGGTCTGAAGAATCCTAAGTGGTTGGGTGACAGTGTTAACTCCCAGTTCAATGAAATCATTGTTTTGTCCCCTAATAGAAGCATTTTCCCCTTTAACCTAAGAGCTCTAAGCTAGCAGAGCATAAGGTCATGGGAATAAGAAGCAAAAATTTTGCTAGTGGGTCACTAGTCTCAGGGGAGACCAATACAGTCTCCTGACAAGACAGGGTTAATCCCATCAGATAGTGGTGGAGAGGCTGCCTCCACTGGGGAGAGGGAAGGTACTTCTACTGGGGGTGGGAAGATTCTTCCACTGGCAAAGAAGAATGTAGGGGCTTACTGTCTCCAGCTTCATCAGAGTCTTTCACATGTTCCCATTACAGGTTACAAGATCCCACTGTTTCCCAATCAATAACCTACTCCAACAGCAGACACCCTGCAGAGACTGGGAGTTTAACGTGTGTTGCAATTCAGTTCATCACAGGATGAGATTCAGTACTGGCTTCTCAGCATTCATAGTCCTGCAGCTTGCAGGAGATTCGAGTCCTTCAGGGCACATGGAAGTAAGCTTTCGGGTTATTTATGTGGTGCTTGAGCTGGAAATTCACATCACGGAACTCAAACTTTCCCTTCACTACTTTGTCCAGCTACCTGAGGAGCAACCAGCCAACTTCATGATATTTGCTACATTTCCAACAATGTTTAAAAGTTCCATACACAGCCACTCACCTCCTTGCTTCTTATAAATGCTTGATTGGGAGTGTCCAACGCAGACATTCTGCATATCCATGTCACCAGATCACATCAGGGACTATCAGTGCTCTCTCTACTACTAGTAAGAGAGTCATTAGCATCTTTTTTTTTCTTTTCTTTTTTTCTGCTGAGAAGATGGGGGTGGGTCATTAGCATCTTTTAATCGGATCAGATTAGAGAGTCATTTCCAGAAAATTTATCCTAAATGTTTTGTTCCACTAGAACCACTCTTGAATCAAAATCTATGTTAGTCTGGATTCTCCAGCAAAACAGAGCCAACAGGTTAATTTTATGTTGGCACATAAAATTAACCATTGCCTAGCCGGTGTGGCTCAATGGTTGAGTGTCGACCTATGAACCAGGAGGTCACTGTATGATTCCAGGTCAGGGCACATGCTCAGATTCCGGGCTTGATTCCCAATTGTGGGTGTATGTGTGTGTGTGTGTGTGTGCAAGAGGCAGCTGATCAATGATTCTGTCTCATCATTGATGTTTCTCTCCCTCTCCCTCTCTTTTCCTCTCTGAAATCAATAATATTTTAAAAAATTAACCATCACCTCTGCTGATACATAACAAATTATTCCAAAAGTTAGCATAAAACAGCAGACATTTATTGTGTTCCTGCTGTGGGTCAGGAATCAGGAAGCTGCAAGCAAGGTGTTGACCACAGCTGTGATTATCCAGGGCCTGAGTGGAGCTGGATGCACTTCCAGCTCACTCTTGTGGCTGTTTTCAGCTGTGCTGACAATGAGGTCCTAACTTGCTGCTGACCAGAGATCAACATGTTTTCCGTGTGGCTTCTCCACAGGGCTGCTCACAATGTGGCAGCTTGCATCCCCAGAGCAGGGCTCAGAGAGAGACAAGACAGAATCCATTCTTTTTGAAACTTAATCTTGGAAGCGACATGCCATCACGTTTACCCTGTTCTTTTGATAGAATATCACAACATCTATGAGGTGGAACAAGTCACCATGTCTAGCCCACACTCATTTACATACATATGGAAATCCTGCTCTCCAATGGTTTGTGGGGAAAGGACGCGGGAATCCACATAGTGATTTCTCCTGGAAGGGCAGTGGAATTTGTGTGTGTGGAGGGGAAGGAGGGGCGGAGCGAGGGGAGCCAGGTGCAGTGTGGATAGAGGGAAAAGAATGAAAGGACAGTGATGAGGACTTTCACACTTTCATTTTACCTGCATTGTTTGAATGGTTTTTACCAGAATGAAAGTATTGCATGTGAAATTGAAGATAAATACAAATCCAGAAAAATCCCCATAGGAGTCATTAAAACATACCTATTTGTTGTACCAGAAAACGTGTTTTTTTAAAGGGATGAAAATGTCATGATCACTGAAAGTTCTCCTTTTCTTGAAAGAAGATCCTTGCGAATATCTGCACCTTACTTTAGGGGCTACATGTGAAGGTGCAGTGAGGCAGTGGCCTTAGTTTAGAGTAGGTTCTTCTAGTTCAATGGAGCTCTGTGGCTTTCCATTGTACTCAGTCTGTCAGTGGGAACTAGGAAGGCAAAGGGCAGGTGTTCAACGGAGAACCTGCTTACCAGCTTCATAAGAACAAATTAGCTTCATAAGCTAATTTTTGAGAAAAAATAAATTATTTTTGCATACTCATGAGATGGATTGTAATTTTTCACTGAGAGTCTTGGAGGCTCTGGGGAAATAAACTGTGCTAACAATGATAAAGCAATATAACAGCTTTTCGATATTTAACATGTGCCAGGCACTGTACTAAGAGTTTTACATGCATTACCTCATTTAATCCTGACACCCCTACGCAAATGGCACTATCATTACCCCACTTTTCAGACTAGGAGAGGTAAGGTAAATGGCTCGAGGTCACCCAACAGTAAGTGGTTCAGCACTGATTCATACAGAGGTCTGACCCAAGGTCCTCTCTCTCTTGCCCTTGCCCAAGAGAAATGAGGCCAGCCAGCAGGCAGTCGGTATCTGACCTCAAAAATAGGAGCTGATTGCCTGGCAGGAAGGCTAGGAAGGGGTGATAAAATTTAATTATGTCTGTGTCCATCTGTTCCTCTCCAGAGCAGAGCACTTACCTGTCCAGGATCTGATCTCAAGGTCTGGAGCCTTTGCCTCCGCGCTCCTCCCACCCACCCCCTATGCTGATTCTGGTCTTGCTCTGTGTCTACTCCAGGAAAGAGGCCAGCTCTGATATACAGCCATACCTCAGAGATATTGCGGGTTTAGTTCCAGACTACTGCAATAAAGCAAGTCATAATCTATTGCTGGTGGAGGGTTTTGCCTTCAACTTGTTAAAAAAAAAAAAAAAAAAAAAAAAAAAGCTCCAAATCTATGAAGTGTAACAAAGTGAAGTGCGATAAAATGAGGTATATCTGTACGTACTGTATATGATTACAGCAAGAAAATCCTCAGGCACCAAATGAGATGAATGTTTTCAAGATCCCCTAACCAAGACCAGTAGGAAAATACATTAAATATATTTTATTCACTGGAGGGGATGCCTATTAAGCCGGAGAAAAAGGATATCGAGGCAGCGCACTTGGAGGTCCCGGATCTGTCTCTTGCTTCAACAGTATTTGGATGGAACAGACCCAGGGACGCCCCTTCTTCCAGCCTCCGGCCACTCTCCTGCGTCTCATCCAGTTACCACCTTCAGGACCACCTTCAATACCAGCCAACACACTGGGTTTTTTTCTACCTTAACTCCTTATTGCTGAACAACCATCAGCTCCCAAATTCGTCAGAATTATTCCAGGAGGTGGAGGCTGCAGTCAATCGCCTGGCCAGCCTGCATCTGCGGGCCCCCTGCACCTACCTCTCTCTGGGCTTCTATTTCGACCTCGATGATGTGGCTCTGGAGGGTGTGGGCCTCTTCTTCCGCGAGTTGGTGAAGAAGTGCGAGGGTGCTGAGCATCTCTTGAAGTTGCAAAACAAGCGTGGTGGCTGCATTTTCTCCAGGACATGCAGAAACCTTCCCAGGATGACTGGGGCAAAACTCAGGACGCCACGGAAGCCGCCCTGGCCTTGGAGAAAAACCTGAACCAGGCCCTTTGGGTTCTGCAGGCCCTGGGTTCTACCCGTGCAGACCCTCAGCTCTGTGACTTCCTGGAGAACCACTTCCAGGATGAGGAGGTCAAACTCATCAAGAAGATGGGCTACACCTGACTCACCTCTGCAGGCTGGCCGGCCCCAGGCTGGGCTGGGCGAATATCTCTTCGAAAGGCTCACCCTAAGCCCTCAAGCATGACTAGGAGCCTTTGGAGCCCGGAGGCCTTTCTGAGGCCCCCTTGCATCCCCCCGGTGTATCTGGCTTTTGCCTGAGCCTCTTCCCAAAACTACTAGCCATTCTTTTAACCACCCTGGAGCCCTCTCCCCTGCATTAGACCAAATGAAACAATAAAGCTTTTTGCATTAAAAAAAAAAAAAAAAGTATGTCGAGTACACCGACAGTGTGATCGCCTCATTTTACAACTGAGAAAGCTAAGAACCAGACAGCAAAGTGATTCATTCATGGACTTCCCACCAGTGAGGCTGTAACCGGAGCAGAGGCCAGGTCTGGACCCTTGCCCAGTGCTCTTTTCCCATCACACGTCAGGATGAAGCCTTGAGTCCTTCTGGCTGACATATGTGGTGGGGTTTCCAAAAGTGCCATCTCTGGGGTAAAAAATTAAAAAATATATATTTTAAAAAACTCCAAAAACTACAGGAAACCAGGCTGGGGTTAGAAGCACAGAGAAAAACAGGAAATCACCTAGGAGCATGGAGGATCAGAATAAGGGCACCTCATCGAAGCCAGAGACCCAAGAGACCCATCCTTCAGTATGCAGCCAGGCCGTCCCCTGCCTGCCAGGGCCAGGACCTCGGTGTGAAAGAATGCACACAGCACCAGCTGGCACAGGCTGAAAAGCGACAGGACAGTTAGAGAGAAATGCACGGACTGGAAAGAGCTTCAGTGAAGACCGCCAGCTCTCGGGAAGACTTCCCAGGCCTGGAGGAAGGAACGCACAGGGAGTGGCTCCCGAGAGGAGCAAGGCTCCTACGGAAAAAACGTCCTGGGTTCCGTCCGGAGCCAAAGTCAACTTAACTTGGTCATTGCGGGTCGGGGCAACAGCTAGGATGGTAAAGCACTTGGGGTTTCCAGGGCCTTTGAGGAAAAAGCTTTGACTGAGGGATACAGCAGGGACTGAAATTAAAATGCCTACAGCACAAAGAGGGAAAATTAAAATAAACGAAGCGAGCTTTCCACCCTTTCTCATCCACCTCAGAAAACAACAGCTACCAGCTTGAAGGAAGACGGATTTCTAGGTTGTCACTAATTTGAGTCTCGTTTCATAGTAGACAGCTTTCTTGGGAGTGGTGGGAACTGTGGCAGAGAGGACAACGGTCCCATCTAAACACAGCAGCTGCTGTTCAGTCTCCGCAACTGCCCAGAACGCAGACTGAATATTGTTAGCTTTCCAATTTCCCGAGAGACACTAGAAATTTAGACTTTTATGTGTAACTTCTTAAGTTGTAACTGCTGGCAACACATTCAAATATTTTAAACCTGTGTGGACCAGGCAAGATCTGTGACCCAGGGGTGCACACCAGTGTGCAGGTTCTATCCTACAGCAAGGCTGTGTGGGGGGGTGGGAAGGGGAGGGCGTTTATTGCCAGGAATCAAAGGAAACAGGCCCCATTTCCCAGGGCCCTGAGGCAGATCTCCAGCTTAGATGAAAGTGGATACAGGTACAAATGCCTTATCTAGATCTAAATCCTTATCCCTGGTGGCCAGACAGGTTTTGGAATTCTGGTTTATGGGGTCCAGGTCGCATGCCAAGAGAACTCTGAGGCAGTGCCCTGTTAACAACCACATCGATTTCTGTACAGCAAATGATATAGACATTCAGAAATCAAGTGAGATAAATAAAGAGTATAAATAATCTCACACAAGTTTTAGTCAGATTTTGCCACCAAGTAAGATCATTGTAAATTATAAACAATAATGCTTTAAAATCATTGGGATTTCAGTTATTATTGATAGGAGATTATGAACCTATTATAAAAGGGAGAAAAAATGAGTAATGGATACTCACTCCATCATTTAATCAACTTCTATAAAATTTATATTTACGGGCCTCTACTTGTTGGAAGATATTTTTGTATCTCGGCTAAGTGGGGATGTCCCTGCTATCTCGACTTTGGCCTTTACCACTGTCTCCCTACCTGGGGCAGGTCCTTCCCTTAATCCCCCCAGCATTGCTGAGACAGGTGGCAGGGAAGCTTCGCATAGGTAGTCACTTCCAACAGCTCTAAGAAATGGCATCTCTTAGAGATGCCACCCTCCAGTGGGAACCGGCCTTGACTGCATCCTGTTCAGCTCCCAACCATCTTGATGCCTCAAGGTGTATGCCAAACTCTCAAGGAGGACTCAAACTAGTTCTTCCTCTCTAGCTCCTGCCCCTCCTCCATCCTCAGTAATTTATAATTACTATTCAGATGGATTACTGTATTACACTTCTTTTCAAAAGAATTTGCCCTCCCACTCCCTACCCCCACCCCCACCCCCACACACGGCTGTGGTTATCCTGAGCTCTACCCACTCCCAATCTAGGATAATCACAACATATCAGCACATTCTGGGTTATGGAATCTTAGTGGGTATATCCACAACCCACTCTGTGCTAACTAGATCAAGTCCAGGTCACATCTTCGAAGTCCTGGAGGAAGATCAGGTATCTCTCCTGCAGCTTTAGGGGTTCTGCTCTTGGATCTATGTGTGTTACTCCACAAGAAGAGCTTATAGGCATCCCCAGAATAAGAACCAAACAGAGCACAACGTAAATCCAAACATGGAAAACTAGGGGCCCAGTGCACAAAAATTGGTGCACTCAGGGGGAGTCCCTCAGTCCAGCCTGTACCCTCTCACAGTCTGGGACCCCTCAGGGGATGTCTACCTGCTGGAGTGCCTGGCCAGCCTGGGTGAAGGGCTGATGGCTGTTTGCAGGCTGGCCCAGCCCCCCAGTGGGGACCTTCACCCCATGGTGGTGTAGCCAGCCTGGGTGAGGGGCTGAGGGCCATTTTCAGGCTGATCACATCCCCTTTGGGGTTCGGGTCCCTACTGGGGTGCCTGGCCAGCCTGGGTGAGGGGTTGAGGGCCATTTTTAGGCTGGCCAAACCCCCTTCAGGGTTTGGGTCCCTACTGGGGTGCCTGGACAGCCTGGGTGAGGGGCTGAAGGCTGTTTGCAGGCTGGCCACAGGTCCCATTGACCCAAGGTCCCAGCGAGGCCACTGTCTGGAAGCAGGTTTCTGGGGTTTGTTTATCTTCTATAATTGTAACTTTGTTGCCTTTAGAGGAGGCCACAGCTTGCCTAGGCAGGCAATGAAGCCTCCTGTTTGCTTCAGCTCTGTGGCTTCTATCACTGAAACTTTGTTGCCTTGAGTGGAGGCCACAGCCGGCCTAGGCAGGCAGTTTCCTCCATTGCTGGCCTCCTGTTTGCTCTAGCTCTGTGGCTGCCAGCCGCCATCTTGATTGGGCTAATTTGTATTTCATCACTCTGATTGGCTGGTGGGCGTGGCTAGGCTGGTGGGCATGTCTTAGGTGTAACAGAGTGAGGGATAATTTGCATGTTACTCTTTTATTAGATTAGATAATCCCCTCTCCTGTGGAAGATAGAATTCTGCAGGGTGTTGGCTTGGCTAAGATACCACTCTGTGGCAAGACATACCAGATTTACTTGGTTTAGCTTCTCAACCTAAACCTCTCTACTCTGGTAGCTCAGTTTCCCTCAGGAAAACACCTTTCTGTCTGTAGATGTGTGAGTGTTCCAAAACATGACACTCAAAGACAAAAGAAAGTCTCTTCTTCCAATGGAGATTATTTTTTAATATCTCCCATTTCTGGGTTACTTGAGGTTTGTAAAGATCATTGTACAAATTCTGGAGTATGTGCGTGTATGTACTATATTGCAATTAATAAATGACCTGTTGGGAGATACATGATTATCTATGAATAGCCTATTGCCCAATAATTCTCAAAAATTGTTCACCAAATAATTTTAGCATCCATTGATGATCATTGGATTATTGCAACGGTGATTACAAAATGGTGATTTCTCTAATTCTATAACTTTTTCTTCATTTATTAGCTCGTAGACTTTGAAAGAAGCTCACCTTTACCACCACCTTTATTTTGAATGTTGCTAAGGGCTCATGGGTTCTTTTCTAGCTCAAAAGAATGAACTCCATTACCACCATTATTCTTCTTGATGTTCAACTTATCAAAAATTTGGCCAGGGAAACAAATTTAAGCTAGCCCTGTATTCTTTTACCTGTCACCATTAAATTTGAGCACTTCCTCACTTTTGAGCACAAGGTGAATTTCCAATTCACTGTGTACTTCCCATATCCCAGACTTGGAGTCAGCCATTTCTCCAAACCTTGGTTCCTTTCGGTGGAGAAAAATATTTGGAAATCAGCATCTGTGTACGTGATATAACCAATGTTATTGGAATATTATTGCTTCTAGGCTTTTTCAGAAGATAGCTGGAAAATTTTAAAAAAATTTAAAGAACCATGAGTTAATACTGATACCTTCAATTCAAATCAGGTCAAATCATTTTTAAAAAACACGATTCTGCTAAAACTTCTGTTCTCATTTCTCCCTTGGTGAGAAACAAAACTTCTTGGTTTCCAACAATTTTCTCTAACTTATAATACTAATAAGATAATTTAAGAATTTCTTCACTAATCTCATTACTTTTTTTAAAAAAAAAAAACACAAACAAACCTATTAGCAAAAGATCAATATTTCTTTGTAATTCTTTTTGTAAAATATATTCTATTAATGGAGCACTGTGCTCAAAACTTAGTTAAATTATTTTTTTTCTGAGTGGTTATGGTATCAATATGATAGTTTCATTAGTTAGGTTAATTTGTGGCTAACTGTATTCAACATCATCAGGGTTTGCTTTTAAAATTTTTATTGATTTAATACAAAAAACGTTTACAAGGTTCAAGAGTAGAAACTGTATAAAGAGATAAGCAAAGAGAAGTTTCATTCTTTTACTTTCAAGATTTTCATTAGTTTCTGGTTTATCCTTATTATTTATTTTTTTTAACAATAAGCAAATATATGTCAGCTTAATTCCCACTTTTTCTTATAAAATTAATTATATTATACATGCATTCTTTTACATTTTGCTTTTTTAAATTTGATATTTCTTGAAAACACTCCATATAAGTGCATAGAGATCTTTGCTGCATAGGACTCACTGTTTGGATGTACTATCATTTATTCAACTAGTTTTAGTTGGATGGGCATTTAGATGGTTTTCTGTTTCTTCTATGAAAATTGATTAGCTTAAATTTTTATCTCTACAAGGGACAATTTTGGAAATTTTTATTTTCCAAGGGGATTATTTATTTCAACTACGTTTTCTAATGTATTTCCATGAAGTCATATAAATATTTTAAATTTTCTTCTGTTTTAATATTTGTATCTTCCTTATCATTTCTTATTTTATATATTTTCTCTTTTGTCTTTTGATGATTAGGTTAGCTGGTGGTTTGTCCACTTTTCTTTTCCAAAGATCTAATTACAGTTCATTTTTTCCTTCCCAATCATTAATTTCTGCTTTTTAATTTTTACTAAAGGCATACCTTATTTTTATTATACACAATATTTTTTACATATTGAGCGTTTGTGACAACCCTGCCTCAGACCTTTACATATTGTGACAAACCTTCACACATTGAAGGCTTCCAACAGTATTTGTTCACTTTGTGTCTCGCTCACATTTTCCTAACTCACAATATTCCAAACTTTTCATTATCATATTTGTTATGGTAATCTAGGATCAGTGATCTTTGATGTTACTTTTGCAGCACCATGAACTGCACCCAAATAAGATGGTGAGCTTATATTGATAAATATTGTATGTGTTCTGACTGCTCCCCCAACCAGTTTCCCCAGCTCTCTCACTCTCCTCAGGTCTCCCGGAGACAACAATATTGAGATTAGGCCAATTAATAACCCTACAGTGGCCTGTAAACTTTTAAGTGAAATGAAGAGTTTCATGATTCTCTTTAAATCAAAAGCTAAAAATGATGGAGCTTAGTGAGGAAGCCATGTCAAAAGCCAAGATAAGGCAAAAGCTAGGCCTTTTGCATCAAACAGCCAAGCAGTAAATGCCAAGGAAGAGTTCTTGCAGGAAATAAAACATGCCAATCCACTGAACACACAGATGATATGAAAACGAGAGCCTCATTGCTGATATGGAGAAAGTTTTCATGGTCTGGATGAAAGATCAAACCAGCCACAATATTCTCTTGAGCCAAAGCCTAATCCAGAGCAAGGCCTAACTCCATTTAATTCTATGAAGGCTGAGAGAGGTGAGGAAGCTGCAGAAGAAAAGTTCGAAGCTAGTGGAGGTTGGTTCCTGAGGTTAGGGTAAGAAGTTGTCCCCATAACATAAAAATGCAAGGCGAAGCAGCAAGTGCTGAGGTAGAAGCTTCAGCAAGGTATCTAGATCTAGATAAGATAATTGATGAAGGTGGCTACAATAAACAACAGGTTTTCAATGGATCAGAAACCGCCTTATATGGGAAGAAGATGCCATCCAGGACTTCCATGGCTTCAAATGCCTGACTTCAAAGGGCAGGCTGACTCTTTTGTTAGAAGCTAATGCAACAAATGACTTTAAGTTGAAGCCAATGCTCACTTATTATTCTAAAAATACTAAAGCCTTTAAGAATTATGCTAAATTGACTTTGCCTGTGCTCTAGAACAACAAAGCCTGGATGACAGCATGTTTACGACATGTATTTTAAGCCCAGTATTGAGAATCAGAAAAAATATTCCTTTAAAAATATTATTGCTCATTGACAATGCACCTGGTCACTCAAGGGTTCTGATAGAAATGCACAACGACATTAATGTTGGTTCCATGCCTACAAGGAGTAATTTTTACTTTTTATTATTATTTAAGTCTTATTATTTAAGAAATATCGTATTTTCCAGCATATAAGATGACTTTTTAACACAGGAAAATCTTTTCAAAAGTCAGAGGTGGTCTTACATGCCGGGTGTTGTCTTATAGGGCGAATGCTGAAACTTCCCGAGCTGGACTGGAAAATCTGCGGTTGCGGCATACAGTGGGCGAAGCTCAAAAACAGCCGCACTCCATTCATTTCAATGGAGCTGGACTGAGACCGCAAGTGTCTCCAGTCGGCTCCTTTTTGTGCCACGAATGGTCTCCGTCAGGACATTTTAACCCAAGAAAATATTCTCAAAAATTGAGGGTCGTCTTCTATGCCCAGTCGTCTTATACGCTGGAAAATATGGGTACATTTAATAAGGCTATATAGCTGCCATAGATAGTGATGGATCTGGGCAAAGTATACAGAAAATCTTCTGGAAAGGATTTACCACTATAGATATCATTAAGAACATTTGTGATATTGGGAATAGGTCAAAATATCAACATTAACAGGACTTTGGAAGTTGATTTCAAACCTCATGGATGGCTTTTTGGGGGTTCAGTGTTTTGAGAAAGTAGCTGCAGATGTGGTAGAAATAGCAGGAGACCTAGAATTGGAAGTAGAGCCTGATGAAGTGGCTGAATTTTGTACTTTCATGATAAAACTTTAGTGGATGAGGAGTTGCTTCTTATGAATGAGGAAAGAAAGTGGTTTCTTAAGATGGAATCTATTGCTGGTAAAGATGCTATGAGGGTTGCTGAAATGACAACAAAAAATTTAGAATGTTCTTAAGCTTGGCACTGCTTTATCAATTAAGTTCATGCAATTTCATGTATCTCATTGTGGCTTTAATTTACATTTTTCTAATTCCTATAAAAATGTGCATCTTTCAGATTTTTTAAAATATATTTTATTGATTTTTTTTACAGAGAGGAAGGGAGATAGAGAGTTAGAAACATCGATGAGAGAGAAACATGGATCAGCTATCTCCTGCACACCTCCTACCGAGGATGTGCCCTCAACCAAAGTACATGCCCTTGACCAGAATCAAACCTGGGACCCTTCAGCAATTATTGAGGAGCAGTATATTAGCTTTCTCCAAATATAAATATATTTATAATATAGTTCAAGTCCTCAAATTTTCATCTTTTTACTCTTTAGGCTTTTCTTCAACTTTTTAAGACTTCTGTTTATCATACATTTCACTTTTTTGGTAAAATTTTAAACATTCAATTTTCTTGCTATAGAAGACTGACTGAGATTGATAAATAAAAAAATATCTTGTTAGTTAAATTAAATGCACAAATACATCATTCAATTTTTTAAAATATATATTTTTATTGATTTCAGAGAAAGGAAGGGAGAGGGAGAGATAGAAACATTGATAAAAGAGAAACATCCATCAACTGCCTCCTGCAGGTGATCGAGCCCGCAACCCAGGCATGTGCCCTGACCTGGAATCAACCAGCGACCTCAATCAATTCTTAACCACTGGATGGTGAACACCATCTGGGTCACTCAATTTTAACTCAATGATTTTGTATTGTGTTTAAATATATTCATCCACCAAATAGTTATTGCCTGCCTTTTATGCATTAAGCATTGTATTAGGCAGAACAAAATGATGAGCAAAATCATGTAATATTGCTTTCATGGACTTAAGATCTAGTTAAGGAGAGTCAATCTAAAAATTATACAAATGAATGAAAAACTGTGCCTTGCGAGGATTGCCACAGAACCCCTTGACTTCCATCTGCATTATGAATATTTTTTCCGTGTGCAACTGTATATTCATTCTCTTATTGGAGACTTTGGAGGAGCCCGAGTTCTTAATTTTAATGAAGTCCAATTTCTCAGTGTTTTTATGTTTGTTACTTATTGTGTCCTATTTAAAATATTGTTACATATCCCACCATCTTGAAGACACTTAATATTTTTCTTCTAGAAGTTTAATATTTTATCATTCATATTTAAAGTGTATCTGGAATTTGTTGAATATTTTATGTAAACAATCAGGTTTTCTGCACATAAAGTTCTTCATTCCTTTCATTCAATATGCAAACAAAAAATCTCTATATATCTACTGAAGATATATCCTGGTCTCTTCTCTCAGGCAGCTGATAATCTCACTGTAAACAAGTACTGAGGGAGATGAGTGCGTGCTCACAGAAACAGAAGCAGGCTGGGGCAGTATGGGCAAAGGAGAAGGGAAGAACAATAGCTGCCACCAGAGATTATAAATTCCATTTTATGACTCAATTGGAAGTTATCTGACTAAGGCTTTGAGAGCCAATCTAATGTCAAAGTTAGCATCAGTCCTTGGCCTCCCTTGGTGGGCACACAGTAGAAATCTGCCACTTAGTCCTGCTAGCTGCAGCCATACACACCATCGGCAGCTCCTCCCATTGGGAAGGTGCCTGTGTGCCCCTGAACTGGCTGGCCTCATGGCTTCCTCTGACCCACAGAATGTGGCACGGTGACTTTGTTTGATCCCCCAGGCTATGTCTTAACAAGTCTGACAACTTCGACCCCCACTCTCTTGGGTGCTGCCCACAGACGGACAGGGTAGCCTATGGAGGATGAGAAACTTCTGGAGGATTCCCGAGGAGGGGAATCGTGGCCTTCGGTGGACAGCTTCACCAACTGCCAGACATGTGAGTGAGGCCACTTGGACCTTCAGCTCGGTTGACTCTCCAGTTTAGAGGCTGGCAAATTACAGCCTCTGCGCTAAATCTAGCCCTCGGCCCGTTTTTATGTAGGGTCCTTGAGCTAAGAATATTAGCTTTTGCCTTTTAAAGGTTTGTAAAAAATAAATAAATGAATGAATGAATAAATAAATCAAAAGAATATGCAACAGAAGACATCTCACGTGGCAGAATTTTCACAAACACATATCCTAAGGCAAGAGAAAGGAAAAAATTACCAAATGGGACTACATCAAACTAAAAAGCTCCTGCAGAGCAAAGGAAATCGTCCTCAAAATGCAAAGGGAAAAAAATGCAAAGGGAACCCACTGTATGGGAAAACATATTTGCCAACTGAAAATCTGATAAGGGGTTATTTTCTAACATATATAAAGAACTTATACTAAATGAAAGGGAGACAAACAATCCAATTTGAAAATGGGCAAAGAACCTAAACAGATACGTCTCCAAAAAGGACATATAAAAAAGTATTCAAAGTCACTAATCATCAGAGAGATGCAAATTAAAATGACAATGAGGTACCATCTTACACTTGCCAGAGTGGCTACCATCAATAAATCAACAAATAACAAGTGCTGGCGAGGATGTAGAGAAAAGGGAACCCTAATGCACTACTGGTGGGAATACAGACAGGTGCAGCCACTGTGGAAAACAGTATGGAATTTCCTCAGAAAATTAAAAATTGAACTCTTGTTTTGACCCAGTGATTCCACTTCTAGGAATACATCCTAAGAATCCCAAAACATCAATAAAAAAGAATATATGCACCCTTATGTTCAGAGCAGTGCTTTTCACAATAGCTAAGATCTGGACACAGCCTAAGTGCCCATCAGTAGATGAGTGGATAGAAAAGCTGTGGTACAGCCCTGGCCGGTAGCTCAGTGGCTAGAGCATCGGCCTGCACACAAAAGGGTTTGGGGCTCAAGTCCTGGTCAAGGGCAGTTACCTGGGTTGCCAGTTCAATCCTCAGCCCTGCTAGGGGCTCATGATTCCTTCTACAACCGAATATAACTGTGTGAGTAGTTCAGACAAAATCACAGTGGAACCACCCAACCAAGCCTCAGAATTATGAGAATTATTACATTGATATTTTTTAAAGTCCTTCCTCCCACGGAGGTATAACAATTAAAAATGGTACATATTTAAGGTATACAATCTCATGACTCACTATACATATAAATTATGAAATATTCACAACCAAGCCAGCCAACATATCCATCACTTAATATCCTAACCATTTTCTTTCATGTCGAGTGCACTCAAAATTTACTCTTGGTAAATTTCAAATACACACAATTGTCAACTATAGCCACATGGCTGTAAGCCAAATCTGATGAAATTATTTGGCTTGCATAATTGAAACAATTTTAGCCAAGGCACACTGGTAATTATGAGGAAAGAAATCTTGTAAAAATCACAAACTTGTATCCTTTGATCTTTCCTTTAGGGAAGAGAAGCTGCTGAGGACACAAAATAACTGAAGACTTATGAGTGGGAATCCAAGATTTTGTCCTTTCCGTCCTACAATCACTCAACCAGTGTATTCTGGGTCCTTGTCTCAGGCACACTGACCATCCACCAGTGAGGCAGACCATGCTGGCCTCGGAGTTGCATCTCAGTCAGGGTTCAACATTTACTGTCTTTAAGACCTTGAGCCTCATCTTTCTCATCTGTAAAACAGGAATATCACCTTCTTTTCCCCCTTTATTGATTAAGGTTTTACATATGTGTCCTTATCCTCCCATTGCCCCCCCTCCCCCAACTCATGCCCTCATCTCCCTGGTGTCTGTGTCCATTGGTTCGGCTTATATGCATGCGTACAAGTCCTTTGGTTGATCTTTCCCCTTTACACTCGCCCTCCCTACCTTCCCTCTGAGGTTTGACAGTCTGATCGATGCTTCTCTGGCTCTGGATCTGTTTTTGTTCATCAGTTTATGTAGTTCATTATATTCCACAAATGAGTGAGATCATGTGATATTTCTCTCTGACTGGCTTATTTCGCTTAACATAATGCTCTCCAGTTCCATCCATGCTGCTGCAAATGGTAAGAATTCCTTCTTTTTTACAGCAGCACAGTATTCTACTATATTGATGTACCACAGCTTTTCAATCCACTCATCTGCTGATGGACACTTAGGTTGTTTCCAAATCTTAGCTATGGTAAATTGTGTTGCTATGAACATAGGGATACATATATCCTTTCTGATTGATGTTTCTGGTTTCTTGGGATATAATCCTAGAAGTGGGGTCACTGGGTCAAATGGGAGTTCCATTTTTAACTTTTTGAGGAAACTCCATACTGTCTTCCACAGTGGCTGCACCAGTCTGCATTCCACCAGCAGAGCAGGAGGGTTCCTTTTTCTCCTCATCCTTGCGAGCACTTGTCGTTTGTTGATGATAGCATTCTGACAGCCAACACTGTCGTTTTGATTTGCATCTCTCGGATGATAAGTGACTTTGAGCATGTTTTCATATGTCTCTTGGCCTTCTGTATGTCCTCTTTCAAAAAGTATTTATTTAGGTCTGTTGCCCATTTTTTGATTGGGTTGTTTATCTTCCTTTTGTTAAGTTGTATGAGTTCTCTGCAAATGTGGGATAATACCTTCTTGACTCAGCCTTTATTACAGTTAAAAGTGAGGTAAGGTCCCCAGAAGTGCGCATAACCAGTGTTCTAAAACAAGTTCCATTTGCTGCTGTTACTCCGCTAGGTTCTCAGAGTATGATGAAAGAAACCATAAAGCAGTCTCTCTCCCCCTGCCTATCCTTCCCTAATGTAAAAGGGCAGCAAAAAGCTCAGAGACCCTCCTCATAGTACAACTGCTGAGATGCCAAAAGCCTGCCCAAGGCAGCATGCTTTCATCTCCCAAATTCTTGAGTTCTTCTACTCTTCTCTCATCTTTCTTTAGGTTGCAGCTCTATACAGGTAATCTGTGCTAAACCCTGCTGTTGTCGAAGGCAAATGTTCGCCCTCAGTCTGGAGGACCTCCCACAGCACCCTGGTTTGGTCCTGACGAGGGCAGCGAGCCCAGAAGGCGGCAAGCTGAGGCTGTCTGGCAGCTTTCTCCCCGCCTTCGGAAAGTGGCAGCCAGGGGTGGTTCTGAGGGCTGGGGCGGGCAGAGCCGGCAACTCCCCTCCACCCCCTTCTCTATTTCTGGGTCGGTGCCCTGGCTCAGAGCTAGAACTCAGGTTCTTTGCCCACAGATGTGGGTGCCTTGGCACGGGTCCTGTGTGCACCCTGGCCCATCTCCCAGTCTCCATCCAACGGTGCCAGTAACTTCCCATCGCACCTGCGCCTGGCACCGGGCAGCGCTGGCCCAGCCTCCCCCTCCTACCGAACTCCAAGGTCTCTCAGCTCCTGATTTGGCTGCAGGGGCGGTGGCAGCAGATGTGGCCTGGGAAGTGGAGGGGGGAATAGGGGAAGGGCAGAGGGGGTGTATTGATACACAAAGAACAAGGAGATTGCCTCAAAGGAAATAAGTGTCTTAAAGTTTTAGATTTTTTCTTCACATTCATTTTTTGGGAGAGTTTTAGACCTTTTCTTCACATTCATTTTTTGAGGGAGGGTTCCTTACCCCCAAACTTCTGTCCATGACTCTGTTTTGCATTCTAGGGAGGTCTGGGCAGGCATACATACACATATCCACTAGTCATTCATGAGACATTCAAAACATTTTAAAAAACAGGTTTTGGAATATAACTTTTCTAAAATAAAAATATAGAATTTGTAAGACATAATATCAATGTCCTACAGCATCCTTCCAAATTTTTCCATATATTAATCTATTTGCATTGGAGCCTGTCTCGCTATCTTATCAGTGGGTTTTCTTTACTTAGCCAAGGTGAGGTAGAGAGTGGTTGTGATAAAGGCACCAGCAGGCAGCAATCGCTTTACCCTTTGCAATGGGCACAGCTACCTGGCCACACTGGATCCAGGAAAATACTCACAATCATGATTTATTTTTGAATATTTATATGGTGCCAACTAAGTCCAGTGCCTGCCCTTACACTGCTACTATCTGACCACAGTTCTGTAGGACACCCATTTTAACCCCTACATTCACCTTGGTTATTTTCAGAGAACTTTCAAATTACCATACATGATTTTTAAATCCACATTTCACCGCCTGGCTCCTCGTGGGGCCTCCGCGGGGCCTCCGCGGGGCGTGTGCGAGTGTCTACCTTGGGACCCTTGGGACTTGTGTGACTGTGGCTTGTGGGACTCCCTTGCGCTTGCCCACATGGCCGACCCCGCCACAGGCAGAGCCCCACACAATGAACTCATGGACCGCTGCTGTCCTGATGCTGTACTGGACCAGATGCAACGTGGAAAGGAAACTACACAGTGGCTTTGCTTCAGCTTTACTGAAACCCCAGCTATACTTCTATGACTGGACCAAGAGAAATGAGACTTTGGAAACGCAAATAAAAATCACTCATTTTGCCGTGCAAGTCTCAGAGAATTCTTTTTCTTAAGATATCATAAGGACTCCACTCCTAGCACTCAGTGGGGGAAAGCCCTCCCCCCCCCCCGCCCCACTTTGTCTGATAGCGAAACCATTGATGCCACCCACTGACTTAGACTGCCTTACTAAAAATTGTGTTTTGAGAAGTGGGGATACAGGCTGTCTGTTTAGAACACTACATTTGTCTGTGGACTAGATGATACTCTTGGAGAGTTCTCTGTGGGAGTTGAGGTGGTCATTGTTATACAGAGTAAACTTGGCATAGCTCTTGCCTAGCAGAGTTTATGAGCATAAATGGATGAGCTCACTCTCACAGACATCTATGCTATGAGTCAGAGTGAAGATTACCACAGGCAGAGGTCATATACACTATTACATATTCTTGCTTTGTTTCTATTAATAGAACGGAACTAGGAGTTTAGATCGAGTATGCCTAGCTAAATATAGAAAACTCCCCCTGGATTTTATCAAATCTTCTTAAAATACCCACCACAAGCCCAACCGGTGTGGCTCAGTTGGTTGTGTGTCATCCCATGCACCAAGAGGACACTGGTTTGATTCTCAGTCAGGGCACATCCCAGAGTTGCAGGTTTGATCCCCAGTGGGGGGTGTGCAGGAGGCAATCCATCACTGATTTTCTCTCATCATTGATGTTTCTGCCTCTCTTTTCCTTTCCCTTCCTCTCTCTATAAAAATCAGTAAAAACATTCTTTTTAAAAATATATATATATTGATTTTTTACAGAGAGAAAGGGAGAAGCATAGAGAGTTAGAAACATCGATGAGAGAAAAGCATTGATCAGCTGTCTCCTGCACACCCCTTACTGGGGATGTGCCCGCAATCAAGGTACATACCCTCGAGTCTGCAGGCTGACGCTCTGTCCACTGAGCCAAAAGTTAGGACAAAAAACATATTCTTTAAAAACATACGCCACAAGAACTTGTAGAATGCATCACTGCTTTAACCAAAATTATGCACAGGAACTCTAAAATGGCTCAAGCTTCACAGAGACCAGAATTGTACTGTTCTTCGAATAATGCTAGAATTAAATTTAGTGAAGCATCCAAAGCAAGTAGGTACCAGAATGATCCAATTACTCAGTCCATGCAGATGAATGGATCTGTAACTTGTGCTTTCCTCCAGAAAGTTCTGAAGTCTCCACCCCACATAATGCCTATTAACCTCAAAATGGACTTTATAATAAAAAAGTCTGGAGGACACTTGAAATTTCAGCGATCACTGATACTGGGTCAACCTAATAGTATTCACTTAAGAATGAATATTATGTGTTTCACGTTTAAAATTGTATTCTTCCTAAGGAAAAACAATAGGAAGAGCACCTCAGAAAGAGTGAAGGATTCTTGCCATCCAATCGAACATCTTGCCTTCCTTCTAGCTTACAGAAAATGGGGTCAATAGAGAAAAAGTTAAACGACATCAGGAGAGAAAAAAGACTAGACAAATCGAGAAAGTAAAACCCTCTGAGATTATTGGTCTAAACTCTTCACCAGGTCAATGCCATGAAACAAACAAAGATGGAGCATTGTTCTGCATTTAAAGAGAGGTCATAACAGCAAATGCATTGGACTCTAGAACATGTGACTTTTTTTGACAACTGGAGAAAGTTGCATAAGGGCTAGATCTTAGGTGCCATCAAATTATTAAACTTCTTAGATGTGATTAAGTTTCTTATGTGGCTGTCTTTATTGTTAGGAAATGCAGGCTGAAGTATTTAGAAAAGAGAGAAAGAAGGCATTTATGGGGAAATGTTGTTATACAATCTTGGAGGACTTTATACGTGCGTTCACTGACCTACTTTTTCAACTTTTTAAAAAAATACATTTTTTTGATTTCAGAGAGGAAGGGATAGGGAGAGAGCAAGATAGAAACATCCATGATGAGAGAGAATCACTGCTCAGCTGCCTCCTGCACGCCCCCTTCTGGGGATGTGCCCTTGACCAGAATCAAACCAGGGACCCTTCAGCCTGCGGGAGGCCGCTCTAGCCTGGGAGCCAAACCAGCGAGGGCTCTTTCCATTTTTTACACCGTCCAAAGAGGTCACGGGGAGGGGGGGTGGGGACTGTGGTTAGATGGCACTGCTCCAGGGTTCAGAGAAAGAAGTATTATTCCTGGATTAACTCACCACCTCCACCCACGCCCGAGAGCCTCGCCATTCCTCCCAGGAAGCATCTGCTACGTGGATGGTGACGACTCCGGGTGGGGCTGACCTTCCTTGAACTCTCCGGACCAAAGGGGAGTTTCCCGGGAGGCATTCCCCAGGCCTCCCTCGGACTCCAGTCCCAGCGCCAGCCCGCCGCCCGCCCGCCGTCCTCCCACCTCCCTTCGCCATGGATTCTCGGAGGCGAACGCGCATTTCTCCCGAAAGAGCCGTGAATGTCCCGTTTTCCTCTTTCCTGAATAGCTCTTCGGGGATCACACATAAGCAAATGCCCCCACGACTGCCTCCAGCGGGGCACTGACGCAGCTTTGGAACTCCGCACGCAACCGGGAGCGAGTGCGAACCGAATCTCTGCGGGAGGCCCGCCGCCGCCTCGGCTGCAAAACGCGTACCTGGTGCCACGGGGACGGCGCTGGGTGGTGGCGAGGGGCCGCGGGGCCGCGCGTGCGTGCGAGCGAGCGAGCGAGCGAGGGGCTCGGCCGGCGCGTGGTCTGAGCGCTCCCGGCAGCGGGGCGGGTGCGTGCGCGCGGGGCCGCCTGCGCACGGACGGGGGGCGCGCGCCGCGCGACGAGGTGAGCCTGCGGCGGGGGCGGGGGCGGCCCTGCGGCTGCGAGACCCCGGGGCCGGGGAGCGGGTGTGGTCCTGGGGCCCGCTGTGTCCCGGACGCGCCCGCCTCGGGGACGCCCGGAGCTGAAACGCGAGGCCGGGGAGGCCGGGAGGAGGCCGGGCGGCGCCGCCCACTCCGGCCGGGTCAGGAGCGCGGGGAGTAGCCGATCCCGCGGTCGGGCTGCGGCCTCGGCGACCAGCAGCTGCTCGAGCCCGGCGGGCGCGGGGGAAGGGGCCCGGCGGCGCCCTGGGCGAGCCGGGGTGCGTGGCGGACGGGGGTTGCGTGCAGGGCTCGGGCCTCGGCAGCAAGGAGCGCGCCGTAGGCCCGGCTCGGCTCCGGGGCGCAGCCCCAGCTACGCGGAAACCCGGGTGGCGCCGGCGAGGAGCCGCGGGCCGCGGGCGGGTAGAGGGGCGTTGGCGGCGGCGGCGGCGGCGGGGTCATCCCCGCCCAGAGGGCCTTTTGGGGGCCGCGGATCGCCCACGGGCCCGAGGCGAACGCATTCCCGGCGCGCAGGGCGGGCCCGGGAGCCGGATTGCGGGCGGGCTCGTTCTGGGGAGGGGTGGGAAGCGTGTGGAACCGAGGATGAGGATGGGCCAACGGGGCTGAGAGCGGAGGAACCCCCAGTGGTCCCGTCATGTGTACGAGGCGATCTTCCGAGCGCATAAGGCCTTTGGAAAGGAACCTAACGGTGGCGGGTAGTCGGGTTCCCGCAGGCAGGAGCGATGTGCCCGTTCCACGCCTCGCTGCTGTGTGTTGCACATCGTGTCGGCGATTAGGAGGTGGCTGCTTTGGCAGGAAGAGTCACGACCAAGGAACAAATGATCAAACCATGCCCCCTCCCTTCTTTTTTGTTGTTGTTTCAGAGGTAAAAGGTTAGAGTTTGCAGTCCTCGGCTGGAAACAACTTTGTATCTTAGCTTTCCTCGGGCGGCTAGGCCAGAGGTAGGGCGCTGATTCTGTGCTTTCAGAACCTGGTTTTGTGTCGACGCCTGACAAAAGCGCAAACTGGACCTGTATCAGCCTAGAGAAGGGAACTGTTTACAGTTGAGGGATGAGACTCTGTGACATTTTTCTGCTAGACTAGAAAGGTTATTCAAATGAATGGTCATTGGGTAATTCCAACCCTGAAAATAAAGCCTATCAAAACAGTGGCTAAGTGGGGGGGATGGGGGCAACAATGGGGTGAAAAGGACACATTTGTAGTACCTTAATCAACAAAGGAAAAAAAAACAACAGTGGCTAAATATACTTCCAGATTAGATGCATGAGGTGATTTGTCAACAAGAAGGAAGGAGAGAGGATCATTTTTCCAAAAATGAAGTGTTGATATATAATAATTTGCTCCCAGAGCAGCTTTCTAGGTATAGAACATTGATTTTATTTATTGTTTAAATATATATTTATTGATTTCAGAGAGGAGTGGGGAGAGAGAAACATCAATGATGTGAGAGAATAATTGATTGGCTGCCTCCTACACGCCCACACTGGGGATCATGCCTGCAACCAAGGCATGTGCCCTGATGGGGAATTGAACCCATGACCTTCTGGTTCATAGATCGATGCTCAACCGCGAGGCCACACCAGCCACGCTAGAACATTGATTTTAGATGTCCTAGCGCCCAATGTTTTTATGACTCGGATGTTTCGTTTTTCTGTTCTGTTCAGTAGTCCCTAGCGAATCTGTTTTCATTAAAGCATGGAATACAGAAAACAGCAAAGAAATTCAGCTAGTGCTCTGGTCTCATCTGAAATTCTACAGGTAAGTTCAGCTTACTTTAACTTAGAAGTTACCCTGCGTGTGTAAAATTGACATAATAGTCTCCTTTACAAAATTTTAAGGATCATTTACACAGCTAGAAATTTTGTTATATATTCTAGTGTATTTCTTTCCCCTAAAGGATTTCAGAAGGTACAAGAGTTAGTTAACGTCTACTAAATCATTTTGAAATTTTTCCCCAAAAAATGGAATTATTGTTAAAATACCATAGTACCTCAGGAAAATTTAACTATGTAAACTTAATTTGGTGGTTATAGTCAACTTCAAGTTCTGACTCAATGCTCTTTATCCCTAAGAAAATAATCCCGAAGAAAGTGGATACTTTCTTCTCTTTCCTTTTCCAGTGATTTGCCTTTTCTGTCTGTCCAGTCTCCAGCTCTGTTCTGTCCACCATTGGATGATATAGGTAGAATCCCATTTTAGGAAATACCTTTATCCCTTTCGCCACTCTATAACTTCTAGGACAGATGCACTATTCTCTTGCAGCACTAAAAGCTATCATTGCCCATTCTTGCTCACAGTGTTGGTGGATAACCATACTTCACAGCTCATGATTGAGGTCAAACATGTGGGGTCAGAGTGTCCTTAAATGACCTTATACAACAGGTGCATTTAGAAGTT
>PVJC01010687.1:0-15000 GCA_004026665.1 Murina feae | reverse complement strand
CTCAGAATATACCTGCAGGTACTACTGATTCAACCAGCAGGGAATCCAAGGGCAGAATTGGGAAGTGGTGAAGGAGTATTAGGTATTTGTGCTCACCATCTACTTAAAACTGTGTAACAACCATGGAAAGTTGTGCTTAATGGTAGTTTGTTTTTTCTTTCAACTCCATGAATACTTCAGATTCATTCTTAAAAATTGAACAATGTTTTTAAATTACATTAAAAAATAAACCTTTTCCATATACTGCATTTTAAACATCAGTAACAAAATCATGGAATCTTGGAGTTGGGAGAGACCATAGAGGTTACCTAAAATAACTTGAAATTCAGTGAGGAATTAATTTCTGTAAACATTCCTGCCATCCACTTAAGGTTTTCACTGGTGAGGAATAATCCGTTCTAGAAATCTGTATTGGACCCTCTCACTAATTTTAAACTTTGGGCTTCCATCTGCCTTCTGGAATTAAAACTCACATATTCAGAATATTTGAAAGCATCTACCATGGCTCTTCTAAGCTTTTATTTTCCCCAGACTAGACCATCCCCCAGGGCCACTACTTCTAGTCCTCATGGAAGACAATAAACCAAATGCGTAACAAATGACTTACATCTAACTTATCAGTGGTTCTTTTAAAATGGAATACACACACACACACACACATACACATACACTAGGGTCCTGGTGCACAAAAATTTGTGCACTCGGGGTGGGGGGGTTCCCTCAGCCTAGCCTGTGCCCTCTCGCAGTCTGGGACCCCCTCAGGGGATGTCCACCTGCTGGAGTGCCTGGCCAGCCTGGGTGAGGGGCTGATGGCTGTTTGCAGGTTGGCCAAGCCCCCCAGTGGGGACCCTAACCCCATGGGGGTGTGGCCAGCCTGGGTGAGGAGCTGAGGGCCGTTTTCAGACTGCCCACAGTCCCTTCAGGGCTCGGGTCCCTACTGGGGTGCCTGGCCAGCCTGGGTGAGGGGTTGAAGACCATTTTCAGGCTGCCCACAGCTCCCATTGACCCAATGTCCCAGCGAGGCTGGCTGGAATCAGGTTTCTGGGGGTTATTTATCTCCTATAATTGAAACATTGTTGCCTTGAGCAGAGGCCCAGCCAGCCTAGGCAGGCAATTTCCTCCATAACGGAAGCCTCCTGTTTGCTCTAGCTCCGTGGCTGCCGGCCACCATTGGCTGGGTTAATTTGCATACAGCTGCTCTGATTGGCTGGTGGGCATGGCTTGGCTGGTGGGCATGGCTTAGGTGTCTTGGAGTGATGATTAATTTGCTTATTACTCTTTTATTAGATTAGATATATATGGAATGAAGTAAAAGGCAAGTTCTTTTTAATGCAGACTTTTGACAGATTAAAGCATATTTTATTTTTAAGCATCATTAAATTAGGTAAACATAATGGTCACAGTTCACTCATTCAGTAAATACAAGTTGATTCTCTATTTTACATCCAGCTGTGTGCTTCAAAGTAAACAGAAAAACGTAAACCTTATCAAATATGCACAATTCTTAACCGTAGGTTGATGCCACTTGAATACCTCACGCCTCCGTTTGAAAGGTTAATGTGTTTTGTCCTTCCTCTGCAGTGGCTAGAAGTACCTATTGTAGGGCTTTCGACAGTGCACATCATACGGCTGAGCAATCATGTCAGTCAGCCAGGGGAGGACTGCAGGGCAGGAGGAAGGGTTAAATGCTAAGGAGAGAATGAAAGGTGTGACAGAAAATAAGGGTTGGGGATACTGCTTGAGATAAGAGGTTCTGAAGGACTCTCCAAGTGACATTTTGCTGAGACCAGCAACATAAGAAGGAGCCAGCCTCTTCCAGAACCAGCTTGTGGGTTAAGAGGAAGAGCAAGTGCAGACTCTGCAAGTTGGGGAACATATACATTACATTTGCAATTAGAAAAATTTTTGTATATTTTTGAAAATAATTAAATTTGCTTTCCCTTTGCAAAAAATAACCAATATGTTTGCATCCCAGGAAAGAATTCCAGGTCATTCTGGTTTCAATCATGGTACCATTGCAGTGACTCCTTGTTCTGTTTCTCTTGAGTACTTACTCTCATTTGAACTGAGTCCCCCAGGTCACTCTCCCCTCCCCCATTTATTTCCTGGTGCCCAGCATGTTTTTGTTACAAATAAGAAGGTCTGTATTTTTATGAACGATTAGTTATTAATTGTTACTGTTGTTGATACTTCAGATTTCAGGTTTTGAGAGTGGGAATCTTGACTCTTTCTGTTTAAAGATTGTGATGCTGCTTTACTGTTTCTATCATGATTCAGTAGTTGCAAGAAATTAAAACCCACTTAACCCAACCCTGCTCAAGGGTTAGGCAGCAGACTCCCTAGGATAGATAAGAAGGTAGCGGCCAAGAACCTGAGATCTGGAGTCCTGTTTGATTTTGTCTCCCTCATTTACAAACCTGGGACTTCGGGCAAGTTACTGACTCTCCCTAAGCCTTAGTTTTCTTACCTGTTAAATGCAAACAGTAAAGGTTTTAAAAGTGCCTGAACTTGTGGGCTCTCTTGAACATTGCACACCACGACTGGGGCACCCAGGGCCGTCATGTCCTGTAGACACCTGCCAACAGCTATTGTACACAGTAACCAGATACGCAGAATGACTCATTGGATTGCCAATTGACTCAATGTTTCTGTGGAAGTATAACAAGCAAAAAGACAGGGCACGAAGTTAGAAGATGGATTATCCAAGTAAACACACACGTAACCACAATTTAGGTCAAGAAATAGAACCATCGGCCCAGCAAGTCTTCAGCTTCTGCCCGTGGATATTTCCTCCCTCTCCCTAGAGCCCTCAGTTCTAACACCACAGATTGCTCTTGCCTGCTGTTGCCTGCTTGTAACTTTGTGTAAATGGAATAACGTCTCTTCTTGATGTGTCTGGTTTCTTTAGCTGCACGTTATCTTTGAGAGATTCTCCATGATGTCATGTGAGGCTGCAGTTTGTTCCTTTTCATTTTGTATAATGTGCTATGATATAAGTGTATTTCTCTCTTCTACTGTGGTTGATTCCAGGTTGGGGCTGTCATGAAAAGTGTGCTGTTCCGAACATCCTTGGGCATATTTGGGTGTCCTTACATGCATACACACTGTTGAGTGTTGCAGCTAGGAGCGGTGTTGCTGTATCATAGGGTACGTAGATGTTCAGCCTTAGTGAATAACACTGAAAAAGTTTCCCAAAGTAATTGAACCAATTTGTTTCCCCCAAAATTTCTTTTTACTCTAAACTGCTCTTAAAGTTTTATTTATTAACTAGGGGCCCGGTGCACAAAAATTTGTGCACTCGGGAGGGTCCCTCAGCCCGGCCTGTGCCCTCTCGCAGCCAGGGACGGCTTCTTGGTCGCGGGACAGCATGGGGCGCTTCAGGGCTTGGGGTATGGTAGGCTTCCCTCCATCGCTGCCGGCAACTCAAAGAGTCTGGGTTCCAGCTCAGGGCCCCTGCAGGGCCGTGGATGGGGAACCCATCCAGAGGCGCCACGGGGAGCAAGACACCCGCCTCGGAGCCAGCCCTGTAGTCTGGCCCCAGCAGCTCGAAGAACTCCAGGGTCTCAGGGGCCTTATCCAGGTCACACAGGTTCACGCCTCACCCCACCGGGCTGCCCCCACCCCCACCTGTGCCACCGCCCGCCCCGCCCTCGCCTCCGCCTGTGCCACACCCGCCGCTGCTCACTCCCTGGCTGCCAGCCTCTATCTTGGCTGGGTTAATTTGCATACAGCTGCTCTGATTGGCTGGTGGGTGTGGCTTAAGTGTCTTGGAGAGATGGTTAATTTCCATATTACTCTTTTATTAGAGTAGATTCACAGGAACTAGTTTCTTAAATCAGTGATTGCAATGATGTTCTAGGACAGGCTTTCCCAAAGTGTGGAATTCTTCTAGTCCTGCCACAAACTCTGAGAATTAAAGTGGGTTCTTTGTTCAGACAAATTTGAGGAATGTTGCATAACATGTCCTCTTCTGAGAGATTGCACATTAACTGAAAGACTCCATTCAAAAGGAATGGTTTGAGTGTAATTCTTTTGCCCCACCGAGCCCTTTTGAAGCTAAAACACCTGTAGATAAGACATAGACTCAGCTTGGGATTGGACTGGGCAGTAAGTTCTGGTGCTTAATCTCGGAGTTGTCGATGACTCGTCTGGGATGGCGGCTTCCTGTGATGGGGGCAGCCTTGGCACGCTTCTTAACCTGGAAGCTGACATGCTCTGTTTCTGGAGGTTTTCTAGGCTTTTCTGTTAGCGGAGGTGTGTTTTCAGCTGTTAAGGATCAACCACCCAATCAACAAGTAATGACTGGCAGCTGCTGTGTAGCCAGCAGTGCACTAGGCTTGTGGGGTGAGAGAGGATGTTTGCTTAATGTAGACGATGTGGAATCCAGTTGGGGAATGGGTGTGTAGTTATGTAAGCCTGAGTTTATCTTTAATAAAAAGAAGTTGCTTTTAAATGATAACTTATCGTTTATTTGACGGTGAAATGTGACATTATTCTTTAAGATGTCAGTAATTAAATAATGGTCTACTTCCCTGTCGGCCTTTTCTTATTTTTCTGTTCGTCAGTGTTTTCAGGGTCTTCTTCCTGTCCGTCCCCTGTGATTTGGGATTTAGGATTTAGAACAACGTCAGGATCCGCCAAGCCCACTGCTCAGCTGGCCCGAGGAGGCCTGTGCTGGGGGACCGGCTGCCTGTGATCCCAAGTCAGGGCATGAGCCCCTCCCAGACCCGAGGCCAGGCCAGTGTGAGTCCCATGGCATCATAGTGTGTTCATCCGTCCGCATGCCTGTGTGCCATTCCACTTCAGAAATTGCTGAGGGCCCCTGAGCTAACTGGGCAATCCATCTCCTCCACAGACCTCTAACTGACTGAATTAGCATTGGGATTCTTGGCTTGGAGCTGGAAAAAGAAACTCTTATGAAGTGAAATAACTTCCCCAAGGGGCACACAGTCATTCAGTGTTGCGGCCAAGATGTAGGATGGGTCATTTAGCTCTGATACCCAAGCATTTTTATTATGCTTTTTCTTCCTTTTTTGGGATAAATTTCAAATACAAAGAAACCTATAAATATATGAGAATGCCTCTATTTCCATCACCCTGAATGAACAACTATTTTATAGTATTTGTGGTTAGTCTGTTTCTTCCCCTTTTCGCCACACGCCTCCTTCATTCTTCCACACTGACACCCACACAGCTGAGCGTGGGAGGTGTCCCTGCAGTCCCTTTACAAAGCAGTCACCGGAACAGAACTAAAAGAGGATACAGCAGTGTCACTTAGAAGTGCTGTGTTTTACTTCCTATAGTGGCCGCGGAGTTCTCTAAGGGGGAAGTAGAAATGTCGTAGAGGGACATGAGACACCAGCTGTTGTGAGAATTTAGAGAGTTTAAGTCTTGAATACCAGCCCCCCTCTTCCATGATGAAGTCAGGAACTCTGAATTCTGTGGACCAGCAGTATTTTTTTTTTCTTTTCACTTCGAGTTATAAGTCTCCCTTCCCCTCTTTGACCTCCATGGTCCCCTGACCCATATGTCAATGCTGTTTCGTTTCTTATGTATGTTACAGAGATTTCAAGCATTCTGACTACTACTTACTACTGAATGTTCAATTGGTGTAATTGAAGGTCTTCCACTCAGAAAGAAATCCAGAAGAAGGTAATAAATAGAAATATATTTATGGCTTTGAAACCCTCTTTTCTTCAGGTAGTAAGAATTCATGAAGATTATTTCTTTAGAATGATCCTTTTTTTACAGTAAAAAATCAATTTAGAGACACAAATAGGATGGAAAAGATGCCAAGGGTAGAACACAGCTGGCGATGGCAGCCTATGTTGGTTGAATAACTAACACTGGCCACGTACTTTGCACACATTGGCACTAATTTTCACTGTATTAACATCTTCAAGATGTAAAGAGGAAGAAGCTGAGGCCGCAGGAGGTAAGTAACATACACGCTTGCCTTTGGCAGGGGAAGGAGCTGGGCTGGAGACTCTGGTCTCTCCACCCACGTGTGTAATGGGAAGCCAAAATTCTGTTCTAGCCAGTCCTTAGAGGCCTTTCCTGCCTTCTGGACTAGATAATTCCTCTGCTTTTTGCTGCTGCTTTATTTTCTTCGTGGTCCCGCAGGCCGTAGGCATCATAACCACAGTCACATTTTCACGTTTGGAAACCATGGCTTGTAAAATGCAACGAAGTTAACGTTTGTAATGAGAGTTGCTGTTTTGAGTTTTCTCCGATGTTGAAGAGTAACAGGGCTCCCGCTGCCTACATGCAATTATAAGCGGCTCTCTTTGTTCAGGACACTTTCCTTCCGTTTGTCTGAGACTTCTTAAAATGTGCTGCTTTGTTAGAATGAGAACTAGGAGCTAATGTGAAACAGGAACTATTAATTTTCCAAAATAATCAAGAATATTTTAACCTTTATCTTGATGTAAAAAGCTCAATTATATTTTTGGTTGTTGGTATCCACTTGTTTACAGTTAAATGAAGTCAATAAGATTCCGGTTAGGATTTGGGGTTTGCTTAGAGCTTTGTTCTCCTGCTCTTTCTCCTTAAGTAGATAATCAGACATCATTTGAAAATGTGTTTTGGGTGGTGGATTACTAACCTGGTCTCTGGTCAGTCTTCCAGAAGCTGAGCCACGTGCTTCTGAGCTGCTGTGGATGGCCCTGGCTCTCCTGACCACACTCCCCAGTAGGATGTCACTGAGATCCCTCAAATGGAGCCTCCTGCTGCTGTCACTCCTGAGCTTCCTCGTGATGTGGTACCTCAGCCTGCCCCAGTACAATGTGATAGAGCGTGTCAACTGGATGTACTTCTATGAGTATGAGCCCATTTACAGGCAGGACTTCCGCTTCACGCTGCAAGAGCATTCTAACTGCTCTCATCAAAACCCGTTTCTCGTCATCCTGGTGACCTCACACCCCTCCGATGTGAAAGCCAGGCAGGCCATTAGAGTTACTTGGGGTGAAAAAAAGTCTTGGTGGGGATATGAGGTTCTTACATTTTTCTTATTAGGCCAACAGGCCGAGAGGGAAGACAAAGTGTTATCATTGTCCCTAGAGGATGAGCACCTTCTCTACGGTGACATAATACGACAAGATTTTTTAGACACATACAACAACCTGACCTTGAAAACCATTATGGCATTCAGGTGGGTCACTGAGTTTTGCCCCAATGCCAAGTATATCATGAAAACAGACACCGATGTCTTTATCAATACTGGCAATTTAGTAAAGTATCTTCTAAATTTAAACCAGACAGAGAAGTTTTTCACCGGTTATCCTCTAATTGATAATTATTCCTACAGAGGGTTTTACCAAAAAGCCCACATTTCCTATCAGGAGTATCCCTTCAAGGTGTTCCCTCCCTACTGCAGTGGGTTCGGTTATGTGATGTCCAGAGACTTGGTGCCAAAAATCTATGAGATGATGAGTCACGTCAAACCCATCAAGTTTGAAGATGTTTATGTTGGGATCTGTTTGAATTTATTGAAAGTGGACATTCATATTCCAGAAGACACAAACCTTTTCTTTTTGTATAGGATTCATTTGGATGTCTGTCAACTCCGACGTGTGATTGCAGCCCATGGCTTTTCTTCCAAGGAGATTATCACATTTTGGCAGGTTATGCTAAGGAACACCACATGCCATTATTAATTTCATGTTCTACTCAAAACCTAGAAAAGGACAGGACACTTGGAGGGAAGCGTCAGAGTTGGCAGTGTAATGGAACACTCACGAGAAGGTCCCTGTGTTGGCTTGCACTGAACTGAAATTCATGACGAACCCATAGACTAGAGACTACAGGCTTACACTTTACTTGTGTTATATTTTGACAGAAATCAAATCAGGCCCTTTAAAGATGATATTGAGAGGAATTAAATAAAGTCTTTTGTTAATAACAGGACCAAACAATTTGAATACATCATTCTGTAGACTAGAACTTCTTAAAGGGATTTTATTGAATTACAAGCTCATTAGTTCATAACACAAAGCAACGTGGAGCTCTATTTATTGAATAGTATAGTCAGTTAATGGTTTTGTGTTTCTCTTACGTGGATTACCAATTTTAAAAATATATAGTTCTGTGTAAAAACTTGGAGTTATACCAAACTATTACCTGTCTTTGGTCATTCTAAAGGTACTTCAAGATGTTGCAGTATTTCAAAGCTATTGATTATTATTTAATGTTGCTTAGAAATTTTTGAGTGTTTAAATGTTATGTTTTTTTTCAATGCTGTATAAACAGAATAGTGAATCACCCTTTACATTTGAACTCTTTTCCAGTTACCTCACTGATGAGTTATTGATAACTCCATTAATGTAAAGTCATGGGTCATTATTGTGTATCAGTAATCTCTTTAACTTTGGTAAATATTTTATTGTGATAAAATAGAGAAGAATGAAAGGAAGAAAATTTAAATTATTGTCTTGTTTTTAAAAATAGAATACCCAGTGTTTTTAAATGTCACTGCATTGGTCTCGTTTTCTACCTGGGAATTAGGATTAACATAGAATGCCAGGCAGCATGTTTCCTTTGGGAAAGGACTCCAAAGGCAAAAAAGAAAAGAATCTGGTGGCCAGAATACATCGAAGGGAATGTCGGATTCTGGTACTTGAGTTGGAAAGAGGAGACTAAAGATTTGAGTTACATTGCTAATCTCTGTGTGTTTCCTCATTAGCAATCAGTTTGAGAATAAAGAGGGGAAAAAGAACGATGCTGCTCTATTGTTACTGGTTTCCCATCAAGAGGAAAGCCCTAATCTGTGGTCTGAAATCAAAACTGATTTTCATGTCGTTAGAAGTATTATTTTTTTATGGAAGCTGTGATGTCTCTTTTGTTGGATCTGTTACTAGTAGATTAAAGAGGAACGCTTCTTCCCCATATTCTTGGGATTGTGCAGTTTCCTATTATGACTGACATGGGACAATTGATTCCTTTTTTCTGGATTACATGATGGCAAACAATCACATCCTTTGGCAGAAAATATAAACTTGAAAGTACATAGTTAGCTCTTGTAATACACAAATATTTATAATTCTTCTATAAGGAAAAAATTCAATTAGAACTGTTGTAATTTGTGAGTCTCTATAACAAGGCTATTTCCATGTCCCTGATCTCAGACCTGATTCATTCATAATAAAATTAATTCAGTGAAGTCTATGGAATCAGTCTATACTCCTGTCAATCCCTATTCGTATAGGAGTCACTTTCTTTTTTTCTTTTCTTTTTTTAAATTGTATTGATATTTTACAGAGAGGAAGGGAGAGGGATAGAGAGTTAGAAACATCGATGAGAGAGAAACACCGTTCAGCTGCCTCCTGCACACTCCCACTGGGGATATGCTCGCAACCAAGGCACATGCCCTTGACCGGAATCAAACCAAGGACTTTTCAGTCCACAGGCCGACACTCTATCCACCGAGCCAAACCGGTTAGGGCAGGAGTCACTTTCTTTAAGACAAATGGTGATTATTTTTGCGGTATGATTAGATTTGATTAATTTTGTAAATGTTTATATTGTTTGTGAAGCTAACTCAAGTTTTTAAAAGAGAACTTTTAAAATAAAAATTTCTCTTTAAAATAAGACAAAAACAACAACACAGATGTATAATGTGAATAATTGCCAAATTTCAGAAAACTGTTCCTTCTCAACTGGAGATTGGTGCCTAAAAGATCTCGAAAAAGTTAAATGATTATAAAAATCAATATGAGGTTGTGTCATTACATTTTTTGTTTTTAACTACATGTTTCTTTGTAGTTAAGCTTTCAGGTAAAAAAAAAAATTAGTCCTCTGTGTTATTAAAATCTTGGCCTCTGATGTTTAACCACATAAACAGCATTTTTTTTATTTTAACTCATAATCAAGTTTAACACTGGAGCCTAACCTCAGGCTACTTCCTGTCTGCCACAGCCCAGCCGGTCCCACGTTTCACACATTCTTTTGGCTTCACTCTTCCAGTTTGCTTGTCCACAAGCTCTGAGTTTACGACCCCCTCCCACGTTAGCTCTTGCCAGATTCTGCTGCAAGGACAACTGCCAGATCCCAGAGGTTGACACCATGTTTTCTTTTTACCCGCATTGCACACCGCTGGTTGCCATTGTTGGCTGGGGCCCAGCGGCATGCATCTCTTCATCTCAGGACCCAGGCTGACAGGCAGCCCCGGTCTGGAGCATGCTGTTCTAGGAGGAAGGAAAAAGGAGTTGGAGGAAGCGCAGCGTACAGGTCCACTGACCAAAGCAAATCTCATACCAAGCTCAGTGAGTCAGGGTGTTCCCACAGGATATCGTGCTGGTCACGTTGGAGCAGGCCAGGATGCATTGTTCTACAGGGTGGAGACTGCATAGCTGGGTACAGACATATCATCTGCCTCGACTAGTCTGTGAAAGGGGGGGGGGGGTTCTGTGTTTCTAAGGCTGGCTTGAGCAGCTCAGTGGTTTTCTGACTCACTTGGAGCTGGTGCTTTGGGCCCTTAGCTGAGAGGGCTGCCCCCTTGTTCATCTTCCTGCTCTACTCCACGTGAGCGTGACCTTACGGTGTTCCTGTCAGGCTCCAGATACAGAGCAGCCAGAGCTGAGCTGCTGGTAACAACAGTATCTCCGAGCTTGAGGTTGGGGATACAGTGCGTTTCTCTTAGGGTCTGCAGGATGAAGGGAGAGGGAGAGGAATTGGAAGGGGGCCAACTTTGAGGGAGGGAAACTGTGAAAATGAGAAATGTAGCAGGCTCGTCCTGACCCTGGGGTTTATCTGTGCTTTACTCCACTGAGAATTAACTTCATATTAAGCCAACTCCTGGATTTTGTGTGAGCCGAAGACCAACTCACGGGGAACCCCTCTCACACTCCCAACAGCTCCTTGATTATCCCACGTGCGGTTAATCTGGGACCAAACATTCAATTTGTCTATCAAAATAGATGGCACGCGCTGATGGGGCGTTGGTCAGAGATGGAAGCAAACACCAGACACCGGCCCCAATGGCCAGGGCGCAGCTTGAGTGGAAGTCTCTTGACAGAATGTGTGCCCAGGAGAAGGGCCGTCTCCTGGGTCTTTGTAAGGACAAAGGATACAAAGATGGACACTCCCGCCCTGGAGTTAAGGTAAGTGGTAAAGACAGGCACAGCCCTGGCCGGTTTGGCTCAGTGGCTAGAGCATCGGCCCTCGGACTGAAGGGTCCTGGCTTTGATTCTGGTCAATGACATGTACCTTGGCTGCTGGCTCAATCCTGGGCCTGGTCAGTGTGTCTCTCTCACAGCAATGTTCCTCTCTCTGTCTCTCCCCCTTTCCACGCTATGTGAAAATAAATGGAAAAATACCTTCGGGTGAGGATTAACAAAACAAGAGAGACCGGCACAAAAACCCGTATTTCCAAGTCCTGGGTGTGGTCTACACAACCCCGGGGTTAGTGAAACATTAGAGCTGGGAGAGATCTTTGAAGTCTTCTCCCCTGGTTTCCAGGCTTGCCTGTGATAGGGAAGGAGTTAATGAAATAAATCTGTGTACAGTTTTCAGTATTGCGGTGGAAGGTGCCCGTGAGCAGCAGCAAATGGAGAGCAGGCAGTGACCCAGCAGTAGCTTCCCTGTAGGACACAGTCCTGCAGCCAGGCCCCAGAGAGAGGTCACTGGATCTCTGATGACACACACCAAGTTTGCTGCATATGCATTTCAAAATAAAAGTACGTCCTCAGTGCTCATGGCTGGGATGCTCACTTCTGGCAATAACCCTGGGCTATGTAAGAGACAGGAATGTAGAATCCAGGATTCTCGAAGAGGGCGAGGGCCATGGCCAGTGAGCCAGCTCAAAATAGGAACCAGGGTCTTTGTGTTTCCTACAATTTCTTTTTCTTTCTTTTTAATATGCTTTTATTGATTTCAGAGAGAAAGGGAAAGGGAAAAAGAAACATCAATGATGAGAGAGAATCATTGATTGGCTGCCTCCTGCACACCCCCTACTGGGGATTGAGCCTGCAACCTGGACATATGCCCGGACAGGGACTTGAACCATGAGAACAAAGCTGCACAGTCTGGGTGCTACGATGTCAATGAAAAGGTGTCCATCGCCCAGGGGAAAAGAATACAGTAAAATGACACGATGACAACCCTGACGCCACCTGTGACGGAGGATGTATTTCTTTGCTGTTTCAGATCCTAAAGCTAGAAACACTAAGGCTCTCTGAATCTTTAGGAAGCTGGAGCAGGCTGCCTGGGTTTGAACCAAGACTTCTCTGATTGCTAGCTCCAGGACCTTGGGCAAGTCACTTTACGTTTTCTGTGCCTCAGTTTCTTTACCTACAAATATGAGGAAAATGCCCTGCCTAGTAGGGGTATTGGCACATAGCTATATAACTATTCGTCGTTACCGTTTTTGTTATTGGTTAAAAAAAAAAAAAACCACTCCGGACTTCTAAAACAGTTTTCCAGAATTTGCCATGGAGCACCCACACTCCATGGTGGTTAAATAAGTCATCTTAAGGCATTTTGCTGCTGCCACTCAAGTCAGCTGAGGTTCTGGGGGCCCACAGACTCTGACGTCCACCAGCCCCCTGCAGCCCAGGCTGCCAAGCTCAGTGCAGATGCAACCCACCCAGGGCTCTGGGCTTGGTCTCCATCCCGTCCCAGTGCTGTTCCTCTGTCACTCCCCTTCCTTCCCGCTGCTCCGGGTCCAAACTCGGCACCCGGGGCCAGGGGAATGGAGAGACGGGAAGAGAGGCAGACAGATACCTCTGGGCCACCGTGGAACGGTCTGCCAGCCACGCCTGGAGGAGCAGGACTCAGGCTGCTGCAGGCATCTCTTCTCTGCATCTGTGAGGTGACAATGGACCTGTCCCCTTCCCAGGTGAGGCCACCAGGTCCATCCCACGAAAAGATGCATCTCTCAAGCTCTAGTCCAACACCCTGACGTCTGTCAGTTCCAGAACGAGGAGTCCCTCCTTTCATGACGGAAAAGAGCCCTGTCCATCCCACGGTCTCCCCATCGCCACGCTGTGGGAAGGCCCCCACACAGCCAGGACCTGCCCACGTGAGGAAAGACTCTTCGAGTCCTCGGTGGATGGCTCTGAGCTTCAGAACCAGCAGAAATGCTTCACGGGGGAGAGAAGTTCTCCAGCAAAATGGTGAGTCGGGTGGCGTGTGCCCTGGAAAAGGACATGGCCGTGGTGGGCCTGGCAAAAATAGAACATGATGCCTGGCTGGTGTTGCTTAGTGGTTGAGTGTTGACCCAGAACCCAAGAGGTCACTGGTTTGATTCCCGGTCAAGGCACATGCCCCCATTTCAGGCACAGTCCCCAGTGGGAGGCGTGCAGGAGGTAGCAGGTCCATGATGTTTCTCATCTTTGATGTTTCTATCTCTCTGTCCCTCTCCCTTCCTCTCTCTGTAAAATCAATAAAAACATTTAAAAAACAAAACAAGATGAAACGAACCAGAACACGAGAAGAGGGAGAGGGCAACAGCGGATTTATGGCTGACCTTAAAGTGAGAGCACATTTCCTACCCTGCAGGTGGTATGCAAATGGGTAGATGCTTCTGAAAGGCAGTTTGGCAGTTTGCCGTTCCAATATTGATATTTGCCTCGGAAGTTACACAGGGAGTCTTCCTAATGAATTTACCCCAGATGTTCATTGCCATGTTATTTTTTAAAAGATACAACTTGTTTTTATTTATTTATTTAAGTTTATCTTTATTGTTCAGCTTATTACAGTTGTTCCTCCCCCCCCCCATAGCTCCCCTCCTCCCAGTTCCCATCCCACCCTCTGTCCTTACCCCCCCACTGTCCTCATCCATAGGTGTACAGATATTGTCCATTCTCTTCCCGCACCCCCAACACCCTTTTCCCCCCGAAAATTGTCAGTCCACTCCCTTTCTATGCCTCTGATTCTATTCTATTCATCAGTTTATTCTGTTCATCAGATTTTTTATTCACTTGATTCTTACATTCATTTGTTCATAGATATGTATTTGTTGTTCATAATTTTTGTCTTTACTTTTTCTTCTTCCTCTTCTCAAAGAATACCTTTCAGCATTTCATATAATACTGGTTGGGTGGCGATGAACTCCTTTAGCTTTTTTTTTTTTTATCCGTGAAGCTCTTTATCTGACCTTCGATTCTGAATGATAGCTTTGCTGGATAAAGTAATTTTGGCTGTAGGTTCTTGCTGTTCATTACTTTGAATATTTCTTGCCACTCCCTTCTGGCTTGCAAAGTTTCTGTTGAGAAATCGGCTGACATATGTATGGGTGCCCCCTTGTAGGTAACTGACTACTTTTCTCTTGCAGCTTTTAAGATTTTCTCCTTGTGTTTTGCTCTTGGCATTTTAATTATGATGTGTCTTGGTGTGGTCCTCTTTGCATTCCTTTTGTTTGGGATTCTCTGCACTTCCTGGACTTGGAAGTCTATTTCTTTCACCAGTAGGGGAACTTTTCTGTCATTATTTCTTCAAATAGGTTTTCAATATCTTGCTCTCTCTCTTCTTCTGGTACCCCTATAATTCTGATGTTGGTACGCTTGAAGTTGTCCCAGAGGCTCCTTACACTGTCTTCATATTTTTGGATTCTTTTTTCTTTTGGCTTTTCCAATTGGGTGTTTTTGCTTCTTCACATTTCAGATCTTTGACTTGATTCTTGCAATCCTCTAGTCTGCTGCTAGATCTCTGTATATTATTCTTTACTAGGGGCCCGGTGCACAAAAATTTGTGCACTCGGGGTGGAGGGAGTCCCTCAGCCCGGCCTGTGCCCTCTCACAGTCTGGGACCCCTCAGTGGATGTCCTATGATGGCCCCAGTCTGCCAGGCACCTTTTGTGTGTGTGTGTGTGTGTGTGTGTGTGTGTGGCCACTGGGGATCTGCCCCCAGCCGCATCTGAGGCTCGGAGCAGTCCTCCTGTGTGTGTCTACCTGCCGGGGGCCTGCCCCCAGGCTTGGAGCAGGCACCCCCTCTATGTTGATCTCTCAGACTCTTGCCCTCCCCTGCATGTTGTTCTCTCTTTTGAGCTGTGGCCAGGGCTGGGTG
>PVJC01010686.1:0-43199 GCA_004026665.1 Murina feae | reverse complement strand
AATCAAGTGAATAAAAAATCTGATAAACAGAATAAACTGGTGAATGGAATAGAATCAGAGGCATAGAAAGGGAGTGGACTGACAATTTTCGGGGGTTAAGGGTGTTGGGGGTGCGTGAAGAGACTGGACAATAATTGTACACCTATGGATGAGGACAGTGGGGGGGCAAGGACAGAGGTTGGGGTGGGAAATGGGAGGATGGGAGCTATGGGGGAAAAAGGAGAAACAACTGTAATAATCTGAACAATAAAGATAAATTTAAAAAAAAAGAATATTGATTTAAATTAAACAACAAGAAGACAATGTATATAATTACTGACATCAAAAAATCTTTTAGGTATGAAAGGATCTCTTTCCTTTTGAAAAAAGAACATATGACTCATCAAAGAAATAAAATTAGCTCTTCATCAGACATTTTAACAGCAGTTTTTTTATGTAAGGAGAAATTGGAATAATGTACTTAAGACACTAAGGAAAAGAAAATGTGGACAAAAAAGTTTATATCTAGCAAAACTGACTTCTAATTATAAAGAGCACAGATAAAGTATTATCATCATGCAAAAACTCAAGGAATATAATTTTCAAGAATCCTTCTGAGGCATTCACAGGAGAAACATCTTGACATAGTTAAAGCAACTAGAGAGTCATCTACATAAAAACTGGTGATGTGCATCAAACATGCAATTACTTGTAGAACTAAGACAAAATGAATGCTAAAAAAAGAAGGAGTGTAGTAGAGGTTATACAATTGGAAAATACAGCCAGAGTACAGCTATTTTTAATGGCTAGAGAAAATGCAAGATCTTTTATTAAATGTAAAGTTTACATATTGTCAAGAAGCTTATTAATGGTTATATTATTAATACTGCCATTCTGAAATAGTTGTGTGTGTAATATGTTATAAAGCAATGAGCAGTTATAGAAAACTCTAATTCCTTTATCATATGTATCTTTTAAAACCAGAATTCCTGGTTTAATGAATGGAGATACATAAGAAATATTGAAGTTATATAAAAATCGAATAGTCCTGAATTTGAATAAAAATATTAGCATAAGTTTACGAGGTTTGTTATACATAATATTAATACATATGTGTGTATTGTACTCCCAGATTCCTATATTAATTATCCAATCAAATATTAATACTGCTACAAAGGGATTTGCAGATGTAATTAAAGTCCCAAAGACATGAACAGTATCCAGATTAGCTGAACTAGTCACAGAGCACTTTAAAAGCACAGAGTTTTCTCCTGTAGGTTGTAAAAGAGGTCAGAGATTTAAAGCACCAGGGGGACATATATCAAATCATTAAGTCTCTTCCTCAGCACCCAGGAATTCCTGGTTTGATGAATGGAGATACACAAGAAATATTGACGTTATATAAAAATTGCTTGGTTGCACTTGGGTGAGAGATTCTTGGTCAAAGGAAAACAATGGCAGGCCAAGGTTTCGGTCCTCATTGTGTTATTTCTTTAAGAAAGAGGGGACATCTCTTGAGTTAGAATGGGAAATAAATGGAAATAAAGTAGTCTCTGCTAAGATCTAGATACTCAGGGGAGTGGGCTCTGCAAAAACAACAACCAATAAGACCTTAAATTTTTATTTGTTAACTAGGGACCCAGTGCATGGATTCATGCACATTGAAAGGAAATTAATTAGAAGGTGGCCAGTGGGGCAGGACTGGGCAAGACAGGCCTGACATGCCCTGGAGCCAACCTCCCTTGGTGCCTCTCCAGCCTGCCGCACCTGGGGTGGCACTGTGGCTCAAAGGGCATTTGCGGAGTGAGCAGGGTCCCTCTGGCAGGTGGGGGTCCCTCGGCTGTTGCAGAAAGACCAAAAAACTAAGTTTTAATCATGCTCGGACTCTGGAAATCTTCCAAATCAGAGTGGGGAAACATGCGGGAATCTTGCCTTATAACTGCTTCTCTAGTTCATTGTTTTGCAAATATACTCCCTCCCCCGAGGCCCTGGAAGAAGTGCTTCTTTCATCTACCCTTTCCCCAGGTGTTCCAGGGTTTCGGGGCCAGCTATCAATCCACCCTCCCCCACCAGGCAGTGCTCATGGCTTGTTTTGCAAATTCAGTTTCGGGAAAGGAGGCAATGTCTCAGTCCCAGGTCATTAAAAATGCACACTAAGCCTACTAACATGAATTCCTATCCCCACCCCCACCCTCCAAAACATCAGGGCTACCTTTGAATTCGCCCTTTTTAGCCTTCTCAGGCCTGGCCTGTGGGGATCGGGCCAAAACCAGTTCTCTGACATCTCCTGAGGCATCCCAGAGTATGAGAGGGCACTCTGCAAAGTGGACCACAAGCAAGAATGTGGGGACCTCAGTCCTATAGCCTGAAGGAACAAGTTCTGTCGACAATGTAAGTAAGCTTGAAAGCAGGTTCTTCCCTTGAGTCTCCAGATAAGAATACAACTCATCCAAGATTTAATTTCAGTTTTTTAAGAATCTAAGCAGAAAACCCGGGCACGTAGTGCTGGACTTCTGAACTACAGAACTGTGAGAGAATAAATATGGATTTTATTTTAAGACTTGAAATTTGTGGTAATTTGTCACTCAGCAATTAGAAAGGGAATGCATGCTTGGAACATTTTGTTATGCTAGATAGCAGGGAAGCCATTATACTGCTAGGGTCATGTCAAAAAGACACAAGAGCCCATTTCAAGAAACCTCACTGACCAAAGATGGGATCAACCTGAGCTTTAATAAAAATAGTTATTGAAGTAGATAAATCTAGCAAATATGGCCATCTAATCTAATAAAAGAGTAATATTGAAATTGACAGTTTATATGGGACGCCTAAGCCATGCCCACCAGCCAGTCAGAGTGGCTGTATGCAAATTAACCCAGCCAAGATGGAGGCTGGCAGTCATGGAACTAGAGTAAGCAGGAGGCTTCCGTTGTACCAGGAGTAACCTGTCTGCTGGTGGGCAACATTGTTTCAATGATAGAAGCCTCAGAGCTGGAGTAAACAGCAGGCTTCTGTTGCACCAACTGGGCATCTAACTAAGGCAACATTCTTTCAATTATAGAAGCCACAGAGTTGAAAACAACAGGAGGCTTCATTACCTGCCTAGGCCTCGGCTTAAAGGAACAGTGTATAAATTATAGAATATAAATAAACCCCATAAACCTGCTTCCATCTAGCCTTGCTGGGACATTGGGTCAATGGGAGCTGTGGGCAGCCTGAAAGCCTGAAAACAGCCATCAGCCCCTCACCCAGGCTGGCCAGGTACCCCAGTAGGGGTCCAAAACATGAAGGGACTGTGGGCAGCCTGAAAACGCCCCTCAGCCGATCACGTAGGTTGGCCACACCCCAGTGGGGTGAGGGTCCACACTGGGGGGCTTGGCCAGCCTTCAAACAGCCATCAGCCCTTCACCCAGGCTGACCAGGCACGCCAGCAGGTGGACATCCCCAAAGGGGTCCAAGACTGCGAGAGGGCACAGGCCGGACTGAGGGACCTCCTGAGTGCACAAATTTTTGTGCACCGGGTCCCTAGTCATAATATAAAATAACTAGTTACACATGGAAAAAGATAAAACTTTATTTTGAAAACTGGTAAATAAAGAAGAAAACCTAGCATTTGTCTCCTCTCAGTATTTGAACTCTAAATAAAGAATAGATGAGGGAGAGAATCCTTTTATACAGGTTTCCCAGCTAGTAAGTAACAAAGAACTATAGGATTAAAATATAACCATACTGCTACTTCTTCATGGATCTCCACATTGAGCACTGACCTCTGCTATAGTGAAAGAGGGACAACCAGTGTTCCTGATGAAAGGGTATGCCATCATCTGTGGCCTTTTCAAATAGGAAGAATCTGAATCTATTCAAGTCTCCAGATCCAGCGGCCAAGTATCAGAAAATACAAAGGACTTATCAATATGGTAAACTGTATGATGATTTTCTAATCTCTAAAACCTAGCCTATGGGAAATTTTAGTATCACTTAGATCAGTTTCTTTCGCATATAAATTGGAAGGAAATATAAGGGATGGAGATTAAAAGATAATAAACAGCTTTATCAAGTAAGTTTTCACCATGGATAACACTGAGCTGTACTGTTTAGGGAGACCCACTAGAGTGGAAAAAAATGTAAAAGAAGGGAAAAAGGTAATTACTGTACAAACCAGGCTAGAGGTTTCTTTTGGAGGAAGCAAGTACTTGAAATTGTCCTGGCTTGCTGGCAAAATTTTATGTCTTGATCTGGTTGGTAACTACAAGGACGTTTGCTTTATATATCATTAACTTACACATTTACTTTTTTAGTTGGTCATATTTTCTGTTATAGATGTTTTATTTTATAACAAAAGGCTGCTAAAGGACAGAATGTTCCCAGCATTTGTTTCCTTTAAACTTGGGTATATATGTTTTTATCACTATGAGTAGTAGTGTGTTTGGATTATGACATATCCCTTTAGATTATAAATAAAGAAAATACTTGGTATGTCCTGCATGCATCCAAACTGTGAAATATTGTTAATTATAGGTTTCTTGCTGATGCTGATATAATTGTAACTCACCTATCCTTTTCCACATTGCCACATATATTCAACCTCCATTGGATATTTTGATGACTAAGGAGTTTTTTAAAAGAGGATGTCATGTTATATTGCCTGTGTTTCCCTCTAGATTTACCTGAGAAAAACAACAAAGACAACTTGTAACTGCTTCAACCCCATTGTTTTCCTCCATGATTGAATTAGTTTTCTGGTTTGTGTCCAATCTACTAACCAAATCCCCAGGATGGCTGCATTAAGGAGTGAGCATTCCCAGGTTCCTCTGCATATGTGCACCCACTTGGTCCAGCCTAGTACTGGCTTCCTGAAGGCTTCTCCACCCTGACTGCGCCACGGTGATCTGAGATAAATACATTAAATACAGGTTAGATCCTTTAAGTTGCTTTCAGTTGCAGATGCCACATTTCTGATTAAAAGCGGCTTAAACAATGGAAGTTTAATGTATGAAATAACAAGAAATCCAGAGCAGATGGTTCTAGACCTGATTCACTGATGTCAGGCTGTTGGCCCAGCTTCTCTTAACATCATTTAGATGCCCACAAAATGAGTACCAAGGCACCACACAGTCTCATTTCCACAAAACATTCAAGGGAGGAAGGTACAAGCGGGAAAAAAGGATTCTCCTTAAGTATGTCTTTGTACCACAGAAGGAGCTCTGCCCAAGTATTCTCCAATTCCCTTGTCAAAATCAGGCTAGAAGAACATCCTGTAAAAGAGAAGCGACTTCTGCCAGCAATGAATTAAAGTGACTGGAAATAGTCCTTATAAAGCAACTCATGGAATCTGAGGCAACAGTTCTTTGTCCGAAATACAGACCTCTGGTAGTCAAACTGTGTGAATTGAGTAAAGAACATTCTTCATGGTAGAAACATAAAGGCAGCACAATTTAAACAAATCAGAACATGCAGTGTGATGGATCTCTCGGTCTATAGACAGGGTGGGCAAACATAGGTTTACAGTTGTTTGAAAGGAAAATAATATAATAATTAATAAACAATAATACAAGAGTACACTCTGTGTTTCAGATACTCACAACTGTAAACCTACTATTGTCACACCTCATGCATTAAGCTTTCTCAAACTTCATGTGCCTAAAAACGCACTAGCCACTTGTTAATTGATCCTGTCTGAAAGCTACTGTGGTGAAGCTCAGTATAGAGTGGAACTCAGTCAAGGACAAGAACCTTGATTTTCTTTTAAATGAATGTCTCAAGTTGCTGACGTCTCCCAGAAGCATTCTTATTCCAGCCCAGCAGCGTTCATAGCCTCTGGCATGGTCTTCATGTGCTGTTGGAACTCACCTATAATTAACCTGCGTTTTCCCAGAGACTCAGCCATCCTTACACAGCAAATCTCTGAAGTTAGCCACAGTCCCCTGAATGCATCTGTTCTAATGCCCTCCGGTTCAAAACAGAAATTGTCCACAGCCTCACTGTCTCACTAGTCTTAATTAATTAAAACTCCCCAGTCACCAGGATGCTGCCTCATGATAGCACAACTTCCCAACACCCTCTTCCTTAGGAAAGCTAACTGACCATATCGCTAAATTATTTCCTGTCTTTGCTTGAAATGACATGGTTTTATTTTTTTTATCACTCTGCCTGATTTAGATGCCTTAAAGATCTCCATCTTTTATACTTAATATCATCAGGCATGAAATATAGCTGCTGATTTTTGATATTCACAGAATATGATTTTCTCATAATGTCCAAATAAAATTATAGCATTGACTTATCAAGTGATTTGATAAGGATGCCAGAAATAAGTTCAGTTGTTTTTCAGCGGCACCTATCTTACCATGATGGTGACAGCATTATCTCTAATATTTCTATTTCAGTGTTAGTTGTTTTTCCCTTTCTGTCCGCCCTTCTGAATCCTGTTCATAGATTGCATATGCTAGTCATCCATTAGTCAACTGCTTCCTATCTAATAAAAGATCAATATGCAAATTAGGCATCACTCCATGACAAAGATGACCGTCCTCATAGCCACAAGACGGCGGTGCCCATGGACACAAGATGGAGGCACCCATAGCCACATCCTGTCTAATAAAAGAGTAATATGGCCCTGGCCAGTTTGGCACAGTGGATAAAGCATCAGCCTGCGGACTCAAGAACCCCAGGTTTGATTCCAGTCAAGGGCATGTACCTTGGTTGCGGGCACATCCACAGTGGGGGGCGTGCAGGAGGCAGCTGATCAATGTTTCTCTCTCATCGATGTTTCTAACTCTCTATCCCTCTCTCTTCCTCTCTGTGGAAAATCAATAAAATATATTTTAAAAAGTAAAAAATAAAATAAAAAAAGAGTAATATGCAATGTAGGCATCACTCTGTGACAAAGATGGCCACTTCCATGGCCACAAGATGGGGGCGCCCAGTCCGGCTCAGCCCCACCACTGAAGTGGTCAGCTCCATTTGCCAGGCAGGTGGCGAGGGAGGCGGGGGGCCCAAGGGGCAGAACAAGCTATCAGGCCTTGGCAGGGATAAGGCCAGAGATCATAGGGGCTTGGGCTCTGCAGAGCCAGAGATCAGAGGGGCAGGAGCAAAGCCTTTGATCACAGGGGTCTCGGCACTGGTGGAGCTGGCAAAGCAGTGGTCTGGGGGTCCCCTGCCCTGGCCTGCAGCCTTGGCCAGAGGCTGCCAGTGGGGCAAGGGAAGAGCCAGCGATCACAGAGGCCTGGGCTCTGTGAAGCCGGCCAACCCAGGGGTTTGGGGATCTTCTGCCCAGGCCTGAATCCTTGGCCAGAGGTTACAGGCCTGGGCCCCCTACTGGCCTGGTCACCCCTCACTGGCCCCTCTGCCAGGCTGATCACTCATAACTGCCTCTGCTTGCCAACCTGATCACCCCTAACTGCCCCCTGCTGGCCTGGTTGCCCCCAAATGCCCCCATTCCAACCTGGTTGCCCCCAACTGCCCCTACACTGCAAGCCTGGTTTCCCTTAAATGCCCCCTCCCACCAGCATGGTCACCCCCAACTGTCCCCCCTGCTAGCCTGGTCACCCCATGCAGCCTGCTGCTCAGTCGGTTGGTTGTCTTTCACTAACCCCCCTGCTGGCCTGTCACCCCACTCAGCCTGTTCAGTCATCCATTCAGTCATCTGTTTGGTTGCGATGGCTCCTGGCTCTTTATATGTATAGATATTCTCTCTGTTACACAGTGATCTTAGTTGTCATTTTAGAACTAATGTTATCAAATTTATACATTATTTAAACAAATTTAAAGAACAGTTTAATTCTAGAGTAAGCATAATTATAAGGTTCTTAAATCAAAAGTAACATGTCAAGGAGCTGTATGTCATGAAATTGTCATTGATATTCCCATTTTCCTTAGAAGGTGAAATCCCTTTTTCTAACTTACTCTGAGTCATGGACAATTTTTAACAGGAGTGCTCACATTTATGAAAACTCATTTATGATAGCTTAAAAGTTAAAATCTGAACAATATGCTCATTTTATTTCCATGTCAAAATTATCATTTTTCTGCCTCCTGTTCATCAGCCCTCTTTTGGAGCTAATAATATAAGAACCTGTCAATTGATTGAGCCACTTCATAACTGAAAAGACTGGAGCCATTTTTGTGTCAGTGAAACAGGCCCAAGATATTCTTGGCTATCATACAGGAATTTGGATTTCTACCAGACTAAAGGGCTAAAGTTTTCTTTCTTTTTAATACACAGTAAATGATCCAACAAGTGCAAGGTAGAGAGTAAGACTATCATCCTACAGCTGGAAGGCTGGGGATGGTTGGGGGGAAATTAAGAGATCAACTGAAAGACTTGTATGCATGCATAGGAGCATAATCAGTGGACACGGGAAACTGGGGGTTAGGGAGGAGGGGGGAAGGGCAAGGGGAAAAATGGAGATCTATTTATCATCTGTTGTAATACTCATCTATCATTTATTGTAATACTTTAAGCAATAAAAAAATTAAATTTGAATGCTTATATATGCATATGATATGTATATTACTTACAATGTAACCTAAAGTCTCAGAATAAAACATGTAGGACATCTAGAGGACACTGGTTAGGATCATACATGAGGATCAATTTTCATCTTGGAGTATCGTGACCATTTTCTTGGCCAGTTTTTAATGTGCGTTTGCCACAGTTTTATTTCCTTGATCAATATGTCACAGTTTTAGTATCACTTTTCTAGAAAGGGCTGTATTCTAAAATTATCGCCAGGCCAAGGCCTTTTGAAAGCAGAATTGCTTGAACTGCAGAATTTGTTATGCATGCCTCTGTCTCCTTGTAAGTTCTGGGAGGGAGCTTGCTCTCCTACCTACAGATCACTGACTTTCTGATATAGATTTCAATAGAGGCGTTTTCTCATGTTGAATTTTCTGAATATCCAGAAGATAATAACAGACTGAAAATCATTAGAATCGATGTGTAGCTTCCCAAATCTGATTTTGTACTACTTCCAACTATGTTAAAGTGATTTGAGTCTCTATTAAATTTTTAATATGCTCCAAATAAAAAGTGTAACAATGGCAGTTTTCCTGCGAATGAGGGAGAGTCTGACACTGACACGTTAGAAAAAAGATGGATATGTATAAATCTAAATTTCATATTCCTCTGAAAGATGGAATAATTATAGTTTGAAGTATCTGACTTTTATGATATTTATTAGAGGTAAAGCACAAGGAACAAAGCAAACATCATGTACTCACACTGCATAATGATGCCCTCCCCCCAAAAAAGAAGTTAGCCTTCTGATGCAGGACGTAGAATAACACTAATTCATATCCAGAAAAATCGATATTCAATTCAAGAGCATCTCAATAATAATGGAGAAAAACGACTGGCCAGCTGCTTTAACTATACAACAAACGTAAATTATGAACAATGCTCACAGGTATGGTTTTAAATTCCACTGGTTTTATAAAGGTCAACTACAGTCTTGGGATAATTGGCCCTTCACTTTGAAGAAATTTATGTCATATAATTCTCAAAGGAAGAAAGTTTTGATGCTTCCAGTGAGATTTTTTTGAGAAAAGTATTGAGGAAAGACAGGAAATACAATACTAGTCACGGTGAGTTAAGAAGAATGTTAGGGGGCTTCCTACTACTTTTCATTTAAAGTTTTGTTTAGAAAATATGAATCTGTTTTCAGCAGTATGATTGGCAAGATCTCCTGAAAAACACCTTTAAAATAAAGGACAAAACACAGAGACCTGAAGAGAGTGTTAGCGGTGATAACGTATTTTATTTCTTACACTGGGTGGTGGGCTTGGGGATTGGTGTTTATTGTACTTATTATGCTTTATTTCAAATAAACATATGTTTATATGTATATGTATATATCTGTCCTACATTTTTTGGTAAAATTTTTTTCATAAAAGAAAAAATCAGAATATAAAATTTCACTTATGTATCCTAATCACAGTTATTAATAAACAGCAATAAGAATATTGTGCATAGAAAGAAAAATCACAAAATAGTAATGGTGGGAATGTAGATCATTGGTTTTCCTTTCCTTAAAAATTTTATGTAGTTGCAACTTTTTTATAGTGAATAACTCCTCATACAACTGTTACCTATTTCATTAATAGAAATAAAAACAAAATAAGAAGAAAAAACTTATGTCCATATAAAAATGAAAATAACTATGTCTTCCCATAGTTTTTATATGCCACCCTTAATGAATTTCAAGCCCATTCAAAAATACTTTGTTAATGCTTCCAGGGAACATTATTTAAACTCTAAAACATAGTCCAACGATAATAGTAACATTAGCTTTATACTGTGTATGTTGTGAGAAAAGTCATGTCCTAGGTAGGCTGGCCTTCTACTAGCCCTCGATCCCCCTGTTGCTCTTTGTGGCCACTTGTGAGTTGTGGGGCTCTAGATCTAAAATCTAGACCGATGATGAATCACTGGGGTGCAAAATGTTGTTCTTTCAGCTCTGGCTTTAAAGTGATGAGGCTCTTTCAGGATGATCTTCAATGTGACATTTAAAAATAATGGCTCCTTGTTCTTCCTGTTGCTAGTGGATATTTTTTTGTTTTACAGCAATTCTCAGTGAAAAATACAGGCCTATTATGCAACACCGTTGAACAGCTGGAAGTGCAGAAGCAGATTAAAATTCAATAAGCCTCAAGTTGTGTATCTACCTATAGTAATAACCTGACCAGTGTTCATAATAGAATTACAAGCCTAGTTGCTTCTGAGGGCTTATCGAATGCAGGCATTATCTATTTTGGAGCTTCATTTCACAGTGTAGCAAACCTGCCACCCAAACACCACCGCAGCTCAGCTCCTCATCTCCTCCAGCATCAAATACGGCAAGAAATGTGAGTAAAAATATTAGAGTGAGAAAACATGGTGTTTAGACAAAATGGTGGGTTAGGGAGCTCTGTCTCGTTTTTGAATTCTTCAGTCTGCTGTGGCCAAAACTATTTCTTTATTCTTTTTAAAAAATATGATTTTATTTATTTTAGAGAGAGAAGAAGGGAGAGGGAGAGATAGAAATATCGATGCAAGGGAAACAAGGATCCACTGCCCCCTGCATGTGCCTGGACCAGGAATCAAACCAGTTACCTCTCGATGCATGGGCTGATGCTCAATCCATTGATCAACATCAGCCGGACTATTCTTGAATTTTTATAGACCAGTGTGATTTTCATTAAGAAATAAAGACACGAAAAACCTAATTCTATGAGTTACTCTGAAAACTTAAACACTTTGGAGAAATTCCTAATAAAACATAAAAATAAAACTAGAAATGAAAAGAAAAATAAATAAAAAAGAGTAAAAGAACTGTTAAATGGTACTGTTACTCAGATACATTATTTAAACCATGCAACAATGACTGCAGACAGTTTTTATGTAGTAAGGTTTTGCTTGTCGATAGTGTCAAGCAGAAACATGATGGAAAGAGAAGGGCATGAATATTGACAGTATCCTCCCTAATGGGACAGACTATCAATTTTAAAATGAACTATTTTTGTAAAATAGAAATCTATGCATTCCTAAATAACATTATACATTCCCACACTTCGTTTAAAAATAGTAGAATATACAGTGATTTTATAACCTTAGTATAATAGTGTTTTACTATGGGTTGCCAACTTATTTTTTAAAAATCTACAAAACAAGGAGAGTTATTTTTATTTATTTTAATCCTATAGATGATTTGTAGACTAGAATACATTTTGAGAGACAAACTACTGATTTATTAAAGTGTCATTAGTGCAGATAAAACACTGTCTTTTCTAACTTCCCTGCTTCACAGTCAATTAATGACCAGGGTGATCAACTGTGGAATACAGTGTAGTAGTTGCACAGACACACTGACAGATGAAGATTGTTTGTGTCGTGTGCAATCCTATTTTATAGATTTTTGTATTCTTTGAGCTAGAGAATAATTTCAAGCCCATTGACTAAAAATCACAGGAATCATCCCTGCAGCTTAAAAAAGAAAAGGTTCTTGACTTACTATAGCAAGAGATGGCACATCACGGGAACTGGACATTAGCCTGTCTCTTAGAGTTTGGACATGTGTCGATTATTCTAAGCAGGGATAAGGGGAATTTTACATTGAGTGCTGTCAAGAATTGGGAGTAATTCAGTATCTTATTCAGGTTTATTGGGTGGGAGAATGAAGAAGAACTGGAGATATTATTGGCAAAAAGGCAGCAATTATTCAGAAGAAATGATGGTTAGTCATTATGTATCTGGGATGTAGCCTTAGACTTGTCTTTCAAAACCATGTGTTCTGTTGTTCTTGCCCCCTCCTCTCAGAATCATTCCCGATATTCTCTTAGGAATAGCATAATTTCAACAATTAGCACATTACAAACAACTCATTTTTATCAGAGCCCTTCTCCACATCCTCCATGACTCACAAGAACGTAACACAAAAAATACTAACAATTGCAGGCTATGTAACTGGTATTGGGAAAGAGGAACAAGGTAAAATGTTTTTTAATGTTAAAGTAAGCCCTCTATCTGCATTGGTTGCATCAAACTATATGAAAGACTTCAAATATATTTTTCTAACTCCATTTTGCTGACTTGAAGAAAATCACTTACTTGTCATTTAGTCATTCTGCACTGGATTAAAATAAAGTTGAAGAACCAAAGACACATCCATGTTTAGTATATTATTAATAGTTACTTATTGAAATAGTAGCAATAACATGCATTTCTATGTTGTTCTAAGTACTTTACCAATGTCAATATGTTCTAAACATTACTTATATTAATCCACCTAATATAGACAGCTTTTTTTTGTTTGTTTTTCCAACCAGAGGCTAAGTCCCCTGCAAGATCACACAGCTAAGTGACTAACAGGCTATTCAGACTGAAGCTGTGTATCTCCAGAGTCTTTACTTATAGAGGTTACAGAAAAATGAAGTTCACAGCACAGCAGTCATAAAGGTACTCATGTCTAATGCCTGGGGTTTCTGTCTTTGTGATTCATTTCTAGTGATGCGTACTGTGGGGAGGTAATAAAGTCTGCCTTACTTTTTAGAGCATAGAGAAACCTCCAACCATTTGCTCAGACTCAGCTACAACGAAATATCTTTCAGTCTATGAATCAAACAACAGTTTCTTCTGTATATTCATACTTACAGAGCTGGGACATTTTTTTGTAGCTCTTCAGGAACTTGGAAGGTACAGGATATAACTTAAATGAAATAATAGACTTATGTATTTATTCTAACAGTTCTCTCCACAATCTTTTCTAGTCATTTAATTTTATTTCATTCTTTGAACAGAATTTCATAGATATTTCTTATAATTACATTTTCTTTAAGGAAATTCGAATTTCAAATGACAATATAATCTATGATAATCCTAATAGGCATTTAATTGTTCTTTCTTTCTTATAAAATAACCCAATATATTAAAATATAAGGAAAATAGGTATAATATGGTACTTTCTGTAATGAGTGTTTCCTGAGCACCTGACATGTGATTCAGAACTTGTAGATTCAGGAGAGTCACCAAAGTCCACTCAACCCTTATATTCTCACACTTTGGGTTTGGAGAAATAAAGAGGAGGAAAGAGATGGAAGAACAGAATAGTATTCCTAGATATTTGACAAGGGGGCAGGGCAGATAATTTTTTAGCATAACAATCAAGATATATAATTAATAAAATAATGGCTAATAAAAAGGCAGTGAAAATTTGTCTGATTGAAATATGCTAGTACATGTGTAATAGCTAAGATATGGAAACAGCCCAACTGTCCATCAGCAGGTGAGTGGATAAAAAAGCTGTGGTACACTTACACCATGAAATATTATGCAGCAGTAAAAAAAGAGTGCTCTCTTACCCTTTGAGACAGCGTGGAGGGACCTGGAGAGTATTATGCTAAGTGAAATAAGCCAGTCAGAGAAAGACAAGTAGCACATGATCTCATTCACATGTGGAATCTAATGAACAAAATAAACTTTTGAACTAAATAGATCCACAGACATAGAAGAATGAAACAGACTGTGGAGGCTCAGAGGGAAGACAGGGGTGGGTGTGTGGGTGTGTGTGTGTGGGGAGAGTCAACCAAAGAATTGTATGCATATATGTATAACCCATGGACTCAGATAATAGGGTGGTGAATGCCTGGGGCAGGGGGCAGGGGCAGGCTAGAAGGGGTCAATGGGGGAAAAGGGGCATATATAATACTTTCAAAAATAAAGATTAAAAAAATACATATGTGTATATATACACATTGTATATAAAATCATGCCACAATAAGACAGACAAGCAATTAATATCACAGTGCAAACTGTGATGTTAAACTAAAACAGGGAATTAATATTTCTTAATTATGGTGGGAAACTAAAACAGTGGATTAATTTTTATTAATTATACTAATGTATTTTTTTATAAAGTGGGAAGACTGACACCTATACATTGCTCTGTAATAGGAGTAGGTAGTGACAGTATGGTTTAATATCAACTAAGGTTAACAATTTAAAACATTTTAATTTTAAAAATATTAAAATTCAAAAAATATTTTATCAGTGAACTAAAAGTTGCATTTAAGAAATAAAGTATTATACCTTGAATTTATACTCTGTCATTTTTTAAATTATAAATAAAAAGTAACTCTGTGTGGTCACATCAAGTGACAGAATTGAAGTGACTCAGGTTCTTCAACTTTACAATAGCTCTGCTGTCACTCTTTGTTTGAATTGAGTGTTTAAATATAGAAATACATAATATCAACTGGAGGTGGAGACAGGAATTATAACCAAAGCTAATTGGAATGATTCTAAGCCATTATAAGCTTACTCTCCAAGTGAATGCAGGTAGTGGAGTTCACAAATATATCATAGGGAGTTCTCCAAATTAGCTGCCAAGTAAAATATAATGTCTTTTAAAAATTGTAATAAAATTGTGCTAACCTGGAATGTATATTCACATTATTAAACCCGAACTTTAATCACAAGCACTATTTATAACTAGGCCAACAAACTACATCACAGAGCAATAACATCTCTTTTAGAATGTATCAGTTTTTAATAACTGCTGGTGCATGTGACATAAAAGTCAGACTGGTCTCTCTTGGTTGGTCTTATTATTGACTTTGCATTACAATATGCACCTTTCTTGCTTATACCTCTTCACTTTTGGTAAGCCACTGGAGGAAGGAGGGAAAGAAAGAAGCTGTGATAAAAAACAATAACAATTAATCTACACTCATGGGCTGAAATAGCAGAGCAAAATTAAGGCTGTTTATTCAAATTAAATCTGAAAGAAATCTGAATTTTAAAATGAATGCAAATTAGCTTATATTTCAAATAAATTAAAATTCTAAATTCAATTTGAAAAACATCTAAATTAGGAATTTAAATTTAATTTAAAATCTAACAGTCAATTCGATTTACATTATTTTAATTTAGGTTAAATTAAAATTCAGAATCATCTGAAATGAATCAGAATTAGCTGTAACATTCCCCTCACATATAAAATGCTGAAATTTTGATTTCTAACAAGCTTTAACCAGGCTTTGCTTAAATTGATAACGGTCTGCAGAATGGTTTGACACAAAAGATTAAAAAAACCTAAAACAGGATAACAAAAATAAAGATTATTTGGCAGAAATTATTATAATGGGTCCTATGATGAATGTCTCACCAAATTTACATTAGCTTCGACTATAAATTTGTGGGATTGTAGAAAAGCGTTGTAAGAAAATATAAACTGAATGCATTTCTATTGAGATGATGAATGACAAGAATCTGATCACTGATGATCCTCATACTTTTCCTATGTCTCCATCAATGTGGCTGTCCCCCTGCTGGCTGAGCCTGGCTCAGCATTGGAGTGAGGTGCGGATCCAAGGACCTCCAGCACCTCCAGGCTGACACTATCCGCTTCACCACTAGAAACTGCCTGAGAGAAGAAAGCTCTTGGCAAGAAAGCTGCAGTTAGAACCTATCATTCACACTTTTTTAAGAGATCAAGAAAATTCCATCAAGCCCTATACTCCTATTCCTGCCGTCATTACTGCAGACCAGGCCCCCCAGGCCTCATCCCCCAGCGCTCATCCCTTATACCTCTGTAGAGCCTCTAATATGAGTCCAGCCCCACAATTTCTCAAAACGTTAGCTATTCTCTCCGAATTTGTGGTCAACTTCCCAAACAGTCCACATCTTTGTTGATCCAGAGCACCTTTTTGCTCTGAAAGACCCCCCCGCCCCAGGTGCTAAAATTCTCCGGAGGAAGGTTTGCTGCGATGACCGATGACCAGAGACCTCTCTTGGCATTTAGTGAACAGGGTCAGGGATTTGTCTTTAGCAGCATAATATTTCTAGCTGAGGTCTTTACTACTAGTAGCTAATACGACTATAGCTTGTTCATTTATAGGCATATATAATCAGATTTGTTATCTACACTCTTGTTTCTCGATAGACTAGCACATTGCAGCATCTGGGAGTTTGTGAGAAGAAATACTCCATTGCTGAGTATGAATTGTCACTTAAAAAAAATCTACTGGTCACCCTAAATGGTTTGGCTCAGTGGATAGAGCATCGGCCTGCGGACTGAAGGGTCCCAGGTGCGATTCCGGTCAAGGGCATGTACCTTGGCTGCGGGCATATTCCTAGTAGGAGGTGTGTAGGAAGCAGCTGATGGATGTTTCTAACTCTCTATCCCTCTTCCTTTCTTCTCTGTAAAACGTCAATAAAATTTATTTTTTAAAAAAATCTCCTGGTAATTTACATATACATTGCACTTTGAGAAGCACTGCTCTAGAGATCTTATCTGCCACATTTTGCAAACCTGAGTTCTTTCATTTTTTACCATTTAACTTGCTATTGAAGTTGTTCAGCTTATTTTTCTGTAAGTACAGGAGATGTCCTTTGTTTGGAGTTTCATCCATTGAGACACCCATGTTTCTCATGACTGGTTTACTCTTACAGAAACTGTATTATGTATGCAGTAGGTGAATGTCCATAGCCTTCACGCGTAGAACTAGAGGTGTTATTGTATCATTTTTTAGTTTTTCAACCATTACAAGGCTATTGAATTCTTTGTAAATGTAAGAAGTTTTAAAAATACTTGCTGCATTATTTATTATCTGGGAATACGTTCAAACCAGCATAATCTTGATAAATATTTAAGACGGTGTTCTTTTAAAATTCAGGAAGGTATCAGAAACGTATAATCTTTGATGTGAATATAAGAATATCTTATCTTTTTGCTTTCCCATATTTCTGTGTATTTTATGTTGAAAACTTGCCTAAATTGCTTAATAAAGTTACCGTGGCTAAGAAGATACAAAATTCATCATTTGGAATTTTACTAATTTGTATGAACTGAGGACATACCCTTACTCTGTCCCTGCTTTCAATATTGAGTCCCATAGTCTAGGTTCATGAGATCTGTGTTGTTCTGCTCATTCCTCTAAGATCCTCTCATTTTCCCAGCACTGTGTGAGACTAAAGTGTAGGTGCTACAAACCTTTATAGTTCTTAGTCCTTGGGGAACACCTAGAGGACATTCTAATCTCCTTCCTAAGCCTTTTAACAAAGTCACAAAGCTTGCTGTCTTTCTGAAAGGTGTATATGTGATTTTAACACAGATATAGACCCTAGAAGAATAAAAAACAAGTCTCCAAGAAAAGAAATACTCAAGTCTTAAGAACACAAAGACCGGGCTACCCCTAGGGAATTGGTGGAGATATTTTATAGTATACTAGTGTGGCCTGGTGCACAGATTCGTGCACATTGAAAGGAAAATAATTAGAAGAAATATTTTATTGTTGCTATTTGCCCTTTCTTCCTCAGCACCTGGGAGCTAGGCAGTGGCCTAGCCCCCTACTGCCGCTGGTCGCCATCTGTGGGGCAATCGGTGGGGAGATCGGGCCCCCACCCATCTTGGCCTGGCACCACCTGCTCACCTGCTCCACCATCCCTCCATGGTCCCTCTCTCGTTGGAGCCCACTGGGGCCAGCAGCACCTCCACTGCCAACCGTTGCCAGCGCCGTATCACCAATGCCTGCCATGTTTTGTGCTGGCCCCTGGTGGTCAGCGCACATCATAGTGAGCAGTCGAACTTCCCATCTCCCAATGGAACAACTGGTCGAACTCCCCGTTGAGGGGACAATTTGCATATTAGGTTTTCATTATCTAGGATTACTGCTTGAGGAATTTGCAATAGTTAATAAAGAGCTCAAGACAATTTCTTCACTATCTTTCTTCATTAAATTCTCAGTAAATCACCCAGCAGCAACAATTTAGCATTGAGTTGTTATAGACAACTTGATTCTGCTGTTCTTTAGGTTTTTCTTCCTTACTTAGCAAAAAATGGTCTTTATAGATTACATGATAATTCTCAGTAATTCTCTATTTCATATTATGATGGCTTTGGTTATAAAGATAATTTTAAATATTTCTCACAGTGTATGATAAAAAAAGGATTACAAAAAATATTTCCTCATTCTTTTAGACAAATAGAGAAACCAACATTATTTCCATTGTTCTCAACACTGCTAGTAAAAATACATGGCATGAAAAATACATGGTGTTGGATGAGACAGTTTCTAAAGTGCTCTTGCAAATTTGTAAATGGGTAAAAGAAAGCTGTATATATTTTCCTAATATTGTTCACAAAATTAACTCTTAAAGGTGACAAATAAAATTATCAGTACCCTTTTCTGAAATTAAGATAAAAATGAAATAAAACCAAATACTTTTCTTTCCATTATCTTGGATAGTATTTTTATTAACATACATTAAATTTCATCCTATTTAAATTCCAGTACATTCCACATTAATTTATAACCTCCCAGGCATGGACTGGGTGACCCAACCACACTTTGAAGCACAATAGTGCTTCCTCAAATTTTCAGTTACATGTTCTTTACCTGGCTGCCTGCACCCACCTCACCATAGGTGTGAACTGAAACAATATTTCTATCTTCTCTTCAAATGTTTGAAATTTCCTATTATTCTAAAAAAATGTAAATATTTTCTGCCTTATCTAAAAACACTCATGATTACTCATTAAAGAATTTCTGTAAAAGAATTACCTTTCAAGTATTTTCTTATAGCTTTTTGTTTAAGCAATGCTTTATCTCTTCTGCTACACTTAAGTTCTCTCAAGCTGGATTATATATGTGATTCTGAATTATAAACACAGGGCAACTCAAATGGCTCTTTATTCTATAAATTACAGTGTGGGGGAGGAAACAGATGGAGCCTCAAAAGGTTTAAGTAAAGAGGATTAATTTCGAGGATTATGTACAGAGGTGTAGGCAGAGTTCTGGATAATAAATCAACAAGGGATGGTCAAGTACCAAGGACCGCTCCTGAGGGTGGGGGGTGGGTTAGGGTGGGGGACCTGGGGGAACTGTCACCCTTCTTAGTTTTGAAAAGGGGAGGCAAAGGGGAGGTGTTGCCAGAGCCCAGTGAGAGTTGAAACCGTGAAACAAGGAACACATCCACTGCCCAAATTTCAATAAGGTAGGAAGAGAAAGGGGAGAAATAACGTATCAAACTAATTTTTTCCCCCTACCCTCTGTTGTTTTGCTAGTAACTTTGTTGACAAATTCAGCAAGTAAGTTATCAAGGACAATAACAATTGATTCCTGAACCAAGGATTCTTTTCATGGTATTTGCTGCTAGATTAACTACATCCTGTAAACCAACAACTCACAGGAGATTATCCCATGGCTGAGACTTTTACGTTGATAAAACACTAGAGGCCTGGTGCACAAATTTGTGCAGGGGGGGTGGCAGGGAGGGACTGCTGGAGGTTGGCTGGAGGCTTGGAGGAGGGAGCCAGCCCTCACTGACCTCCCCTCCCCTCTGGAAAGGGGCCACATCCACCACCACCCATTCCTGGTTTCCTGTCCCAGTCCAGGGCCCGAAGGAGCGGTCAGGAGGGGAGAAGATTGATGGTCACCGGTCTGGGTGTGGAAGAAACAGATGCTAATGCCACCCCACCACTGCACAGTTCCCCGCCTACCCCCCTCCTCCTTCCTTCGCCACTGCAGTTTGCATCAGGCAGGCGGCCACTGGGAAAGAGAGAGGACAGGAGCAAGACAAACCCTTGTGTCAAGAGCTGACTTTCAATAGATCTCAGCAAGGGAGCTGCTCTGCTACATATGAAACCCTGACCCAGAAGGAGGTCGTCTGCAAATGGTTTAGCACCAGGGGCCCATCAGGGCCAGCCAGCTAGGGCAGAGGGACCACAGGTGGTTAGCCAGCCATGGGAGGTTGGCTGTGGGAGCGCACTGACCACCGGGGGCAGCTCCTGCATTGAGTGTCTGCCCCCGGTGGTCAGTGTGCATCATAGTGACTAGTCAATCAGTCGTTCCGGTTGTTTGGTCATAACAGTCCCTTAGGCTTTTTTTTTACAAGTATAAAACATTTTATTCCATGGATTCAGGCAAGTCTGTAGTTCTGCTGACTAAGATGCTTCCAGATGATGGAGCACATAGTAACACAAGACTTCATAAGTCTGACAGCATTGTTGCATTTCTTTCAACATAAATTAGAATTCTTAGTTAGAGAATATGTATGTTGTAGAGAAGAAACAGCGATGATTGAGGCATTCTAGACATTTTTAAGTAATAGTGCTGGCTGAAGTATTTCAGTCAGGAAAGAGAAATCTGCATGCAGAATGCACACATATTCTCTTTAAATTTCTGCCCTCTCTTTGATGGAAGTGGTGCAGTATAATCAGCCAGGCACCAGATAGCTGTGGGCCACTTGTGGAACGGTGCCATATCAGGGACCCAGCATCTGCCTTTACTGAAACAAAGCTGGGTAGTTAGCAGTTGGAGGAGCCAGCTGAGCCTTGGTGAGGAGGAGGCATGTCCTTCATTGTCTAACCATAGTCTTCAGCCTTTCCTGAAGGCTATGGATTTTCTAAATGCCTTGTTCAAGGAAGTGTTTTCTGAGTCCTTCCAGTGGAAACAGTTAGGCTGAGCAAGCTGTAAAGATAGGATTTATTCCATCAGTCCTCTCACCCTAATGTTAGACTCCGAATGTGCTTGGATGCTTCATTATCTCAATTACATTGACTGTAGCCACTGTTATGTCTATGTTTTAAGAAACTAGCATAGCAGGTATTTAAAGCCACTGTAAGGAGGTTTAGCAGCACATTGAATCTCTTCCTTTTTAAAGATCGCTATTTATTTATTTATTCAGTTATTTATTCAGTTATTTATTTTCTGTGTTATCAGTTATTTTGTATTAGTTTCTTGTTGATTGCCCTAAATACTGTATTAAGTGACTTTATCCCTGTCTGAGATTTTTCTGTATTAACTATAGTTCTTCAGTTGTTCATATGAAAAATAATATAGTAACTAATAAATAATCTAATCTAATAAAAGAGTAATGTGCAAATGAGGCATCATTCGTCACACCCACAAGCCACGTCCACAAGCCACACCCACAAAGCCAATCAGGAGCAAATATGCAAATTAACTCAACTAAGATGGCAGTGGCCACAGAGCTGGAGTTGCCCAGGGCAATGGAGGAAGCCAGGGCCCTGTGGGCCCTGAGCTCTACTTAAGGCTACAAAGTTTCAATTATAGAAGATAAATAAACCCCAGATACCTGCTTCCAGCCAGGCACCCCAGTAGGGACCTGAACCTGAAGGGGCTGCCTGAAATGGCCATCAGCCCCTCACCCAGCTGTCCAGGCATGCCAGCAGGTGGACATCCCCCGAGGGGTCCTAGACTGCGAGAGGACACAGGGTGGGCTGAGGGACAGCCCCCAGAGTGCACAAATTTTTGTGCACCGGGCCTCTAGTATAAAAATAAACTTTGTGTTTCATGTACTCACAACTGTAAGCCTCCTTTTGTTCTACCCTGTATACACATTATTTGGGCTTAAAATTGAACACAAACAAGATTCAGGTCTTGATGGATTCTATGGTGATTCTCTGAACAACAACAAAATATGTCTGTACCCTAGCACCCAGAAATTGTGACTGTGACCTTATTTGAAAAAAAATGTGTTGTGTTTTTTTTTCAGATGTTATTATATTAGGGGTCTTGGGATAAGATCACACTTGATTATCTGGGTGAGACCTAAATTCACTGTCTTCTAAGAGATAGAAGACACAGAATTGAAGGCCATGTGAAGATGGAGACAGAGATTGGAATTCTGTAGCGAGAAGTCAAGGGATATCTAGATCCACCAGAAGCTAGAAGAGGTAAGGAAGGATTCTCCCTTAGAGGCTTTGCAGGGTGTATAGTCTTGCTAATACCTTGATTTGGACTTCTGATCCGGAGAACTGTGACAGAATAAATTTCTGTTATTTGAAGCCGCCAAGTTTAAGTTTGTGGTATTTTTTGTTTACATCAGCTTAGACACTGATGCAAACAGCCAAGATAATAAATACAGAGAGATGATCAGCTTGTTATCTCCTTTGAGTAGTGAAGAGGTAGCTGAGAGCGAAATAAAATAGAGTATAAATCTCATAGCAAGGCCTGAGAAGAGCAGTAAAAATTTTACACATATCACTCATGAACATTTGAAAAATCTATCTTTTTACGAAGTAAATCCAGAATATACCTAAGTCAATACATTACCAAGAAGTGGAGTTTACCTCAGGAAGGCAAGTTTAGTGTGGGGATCATTTTAAAATACATCCAAATAAATATCAAATGTTATACAACTGAAATAAATATAATGTTACATATCAATTATTCCTCAATGAAAAAGAAAAGAGTGCAAATTTAGTTCAACATTTGAAAATGAGTAATGATAATTTACCATATAACAAATTGAAGAAATTCCCTATGACAAACTCAAAAGATAAAATTTTGAACCAAATTCATGGAGAAATATGCCATGTTCATGAATTTAAAGAATCACTATTATCAAGATATTAGATATCCCCAGTTTGTCCTATAATTTAACAAAATATCAGTCATTATTTCAGCAGTTTATATGGAGAACATGACTGGCTAATTCTAAAATTTATGTGGACATGCCAAGAATTTAGCAAAAAATTATCTTGGAAATATAATTACATATATCATTCTTGATTTCCTTATTTTCCCTAATTTATTGTTTACAATACAGCTAGGTGCAGCTACAGTTATGGGAATAATGTGTAATTGTCACCAAGCTCTATAAATAGATCACTGAGACAAAAATAGGTAGACCATGACTAGACCCAAGTATGCACATGTTCAATTGTCATTCAACAAAAGCATCGATGCAACTTTGAGAAAGAGATCATCTTTTCAACATGGTTTTGGAACAATTGAAGTTTGAAAAGATTAAAATGAGAAAGAATCGCTATATAACACTTACATAAAAATTAATTGTAGATAGATCATAGGCCTAAACATAAAAATTAAAACCACAAAACTTCTGGAACAAACATAGAGTGGACAAAGTTATTTTGACAGAACACAAAAAGACTAAAAATAAAATGATAAATTGGGTTTCATCAAAATTAATAACTTCTGCTCATCAAATGACAAGATTGAAAAATGAAGTCAAGCCATAGACTGGAAGAAATTATTTGGAAAACAAATATAAAAGAGAAGACTCATATCTAGATTATATTAAAGAAACTAAAATATATCCAGAATACATTAAAGAAAAAACTCCTATGACTCAATAATATAAAATCAAACAAGCTAAGAAAGATAGGCAAACATTTGAAAATACACTTTATTGAGGGGTATATACAAATGCCCAAATGCATGAAAATGTCCTCAGCATCCTAAATATTAGAGAAATACAAATTCAAGCCACAATTTGATTTCATTATATATCACATTTTAAAAAGACTGACAAATTTCAATTGCTTACAAGGATATTAAGCAGTTTGACTTTTCATACTTTACTGACAAGAGTATAAAAATATACTACCACTTTGGAAAAGCAGTCTTGAAAATATTAAACATAGAGCTATTTTGTGACTCAACAATATCACTCCTAGGACTTTCCCCAAGAGAAATCAAAACACATGTCTACAAAAAACTTGTATAAGAATGTCCACTCATAGTAGCCCCAACTGGAAAGAATTCAATGTCCACCAACAAATAAATGAATAAATTTTGACATCTTTTCAAAAATGGACTACTATTTGGCTATAAAAAGAGTGAACTACTGATAATTATACCACATGGATAAGTCTTTAAAACATTTTTATCAGTGAAAGAAACCAGACTCAAAAGAGTACCTTCCATTCAGGTGCATATGCCCGGGTTGTGGGCTTAATCCCCAGAGCGGGGCATGCAGGAGGCAGCCAATCAATGATTCTCTCTCAGCATTGATGTTTCTATCTCTCTCTTTCCCTCTCTGAAATCAATAAAAATATATTTTAAAAAAGAGTACATTCCATACGATTCCAGGTTCAATTAATAATAATGATTCAGGTCATTCATTGTTCTAATTAGAGGGTAGATGGGGAGAAATGACTAGAAAGATACATTAGGCAGCTTTCTGGACTTATTTGTTTTAACTTGATTTGTATGGTTATTATACCATGTGCAATTTATCAATGTTTTCTAAATAGAACACTTAAAAAATCTCTATACATTATGGGATATAATTTTACCTAATTAAAAAAAAGGGTTACAAAGTGGTAAGCAACAATTTGTCAAACATCAGAAAGTATGAAGTAAAAATAATGCTAAAATTAAGGCAAAGAGAAAGCAAGGTAAGATACATTGTAAAATAGGTATATTTAAAAATACATACTTCATATGAAATCATAAGAACCCCTAAAGGGCAGACTACAATTTTTTCTCTTAAGTTTTCTAACTGGCAGTGAGAAATGGGCAACTTAGTCAGTTACTCCAATGATTTTTATGTCTGATCATAGACAATCATCTAGGGAGCTTCAGGAAAAACACAAATTCAGAGGATCTATACTTCCATATTCTGATTCAGGAGATGTAGGAAAAGGCTTGAGAATCTGTATTTTGAAAGTGATTATTAAGTTTAGTTTGATATTTGCTGAGTCACAAATTCATAGAATCCATAAGATAAATCACTCAGGAAATGCTTAGAATTCCCAAGACTAAAAATTAAAATTAATATCTCCTGAAAATTCTCCCAAGGAGGATTGAGTGTAACAAAATGTATCTTCAATAATATCCTTACAGGAAATTCAGGAACACGTTTTATAGAAATGCTTCATGAAACAAATCCTCATATAGGACATCAACATAAGTCAGAGGCATGAAGCCAAACATTTCAGTAACTGTACTACTACAGAGTAGTTGATGGGTAACCTTCAATATGTAACTCTTGTTGCTTTATATTAACACTAGGGGCCTGGCGCACAAAAATTTGTCCACTCGGGGAGGGGGATTCCTCAGCCCAGCCTGTGCCCCCTCGCAGTCTGGGACCCCTCAGGGGATGTCCACCTGCTGGCGTGCCTGGCCAGCCTAGGTGAAGGGCTGAGGGCCATTTTCAGGCTGCCCACAGCTCCCATTGACCCAACACCCCAGCAAGGCTGGCTGGAATCAGGTTTCTAGGGTTTATTTATCTTCTATAATTGAAACTTTGTTGCCTTGAGTGGAGGTCAGAGCCTGCCTAGGCAGGCATTTCCTCCATTGCTGGTGCAACGGAAGTCTCCTGTTTGCTCTAGCTTCATGGATGCTGGCCACCATCTTGGCTGGGTTAATTTGCATACAGCCGCTCAGACTGGCTGGTGGGCATGGTTTAGGTGTAATAGAGTGAGGGTCAATTTGCATATTACTCTTTTATTAGATTAGATAGGAGATTTTAGGGCATCTATAGAACATAGGGATTGCAGTTTCCTCAGGCAATTATTCATGAATATTTTCATTTCTGAGAAATTTTTATATTTTTACAATCATATTTTTTTGGCAAGTACCTGAACCAGAGCTCATTTGAATTGCCATTTAAGTGCCAATCTCTACAATTCATCACTGTTAGCTTACATGTTCTAGTGATAATTCAGAAACTCAATTTAAATTTAAGATTGGCTATCTTGAATTTCAATCAGAAATCAGACATTTAAATGGTCAATTTGTTTAATAGTTATAGCATTTGCCATAAAAACAAGCATTTGTTCTGAAAATCATGATCCTTTCAGAAACAAGCCTCTGACTCTCTACATTCATTTTCCAACAGGCTTTTCTAAGTGAAGGTCTTTAATGTTTATAAATGACTAGAGGCCCGGTTCAGGGTAGGGTCCCTAGGCCTGGCCAGTGATCAGGGCCGATCAGGGCCTTCCTTCCCTGACTGCTGGCTGGGGCCTTCCTTCATTCTGCATCACCCCCAGTGGTCAGCACATGTCATGGCGAGTGGTTGAACTCCTGGTTGGTGGAAGTCTTGAGGGGGCAATTTGCATATTAGCCTTTTATTAAATAGGATAGTAATGATAATGAAGATTGCACTACAACTTTTATAAAATACTTTAAGAAGGTAGTAGGCAACCAAACAGATTTGAAATGGGAACAGAATTTCGAGAGCAGAGATTTTGATATAACAACTAGCAGATTGTATTTTCATGTCCAGAAACACTATTTTCTCTTTTTTGTGTACAAAATAAATAAAAAAATCAAGGGCCTTATTAATCAAATATTCCAAAGGTCCAAAGAGACAAAGAAAATCTAGTGTATCAATGCCATTCCCTTCCTTCTGATTCTCTTTTGTGACTCTACCAACTTCATAAATTAGTTTGCCACAATTTAATACCTATAAAAAGAAATTTAACAAAATCAAAGACCAAATCATTTGTGAGGAAGGGCCACTTACACTAAGATCTTGAACAACAAGACAAACATAGAATGACCATATGTGCATCCATTTCTGACAGGAAGACAGAAAACCAGAGCAAAGGGCACATGAAGGAGGGGCAGGTGCTGGCCATTGTTGTCCACAATGAGGCTTCCAGGTTTTAATATCTCCTAATGGGTCATGACCCACTTTATGTAGTTCCTTAGATTAGATATTTAAATATAATGTTGTTTTTAAAACCTGTAAATTGATTTTCTCTTCATTAAATATTAAGATGCTACTTGGATGAACAGGAAAATATGATAGTTTATTTAATACCCTATATTTATATAACTATTCCTTTCATCTAAACTAATTAAAGGCTAATATTGAAATTGACCGTTTCTTTGGGACGCCTAAGCCATGCCACCAGCCAATCAGAGTGGCTGTATGCAAATTAACCCAGCCAAGATGGAGGCTGGCAGGGCGGCTCTGCACTGGGAACCTCTGCAGCCGGCACAGCTGTGCTGGGTGTGTCAGCTCAGTGTGGGAGGGGGGGGTCCAGCCCGGGCCTCCTTGGGGCATCCAGGAGTGCCCGTCCTGAGTCCGCTGCCTGGCTCCGCCCCCAGGGGGCCTCCGTGGGGCATGCAGGAGCGCAGGGGCCTCTGCGGGGTGTGCAGGAGCAGCCGTTCTTGGTCCGCTGCCTGGCTCTGCCCCACGGGCCTCCGAAGGGCATCCAGGAACGCCTGTCCTAGGTCCACTGCATGGCTCCATTCTGGGGGCCTCCTTGGGGGCATGCAGGAGCACCTGTCTAGGGTCCACTGCCTTCGTCCGCCCCCCGGGAGCCTCCGCAGGGTGTGCGGGAGCATCTGTTGCACAGTGCGGAGCATCCAAAGCCAGTCCACTGCCTGGCTCCACCCCGGGTGTGTTTGCTCAGCCGCAGGGCCCCACCGAGGGATCCTGCACCAGCGTCCACCCATGGCTCGCCACCCAGCTCTGCACCAGGTCTGTTCCCTCAGCGGTGTGGGCCCACCAGGCATGTGAGATCGTGGGCCCTCCGGTGGGAAACGTCCACACCTGCACTCACCAGCCTTCCCACCCCCCAGTGCACAAACCCTGAAGGGGCTGTGGGCAGCCTGAAAATGGCCCTCAGCCCCTCACCCAGGCTAGCCAGGCACGCTAGCAGGTGGACACCCCTCAAGGTGTCCCAGACTGCAAGAGGGCACAGGCCGGGCTGAGGGACCCTCCCCCCCAAGTGCACAAATTTTTGTTCACCGGGCCCCTAGTATATTATAAATATATTTGAGGTAAAAATAGGTAATTTCAGACTATACAAACTGGAACTAACAATACCATATGGAAATCAAATAATTAATGTATGTAACTTCTGCTAGATATCTTTCTTCATTAATCCTTCAAGAATATGAAAGTTGAAAATAGATCTGTTTAATAGCAATAAAAAAGCAAAGAAATTAAAAGCTTTGTGTGTCAACAACAAAGATTCTGTGAGAGTTTTATCAAGGCCTATACTCTACATATCAAACAAAAATATACATTTACAGGTCAAAATCTATATTTACCCATTTCTCAGATATACAAAACAAAAAAGCAATTAATCACAAATGTATTTACTCATTTACTTGCCTGTCCTCTTTGCAACCTGAGGCTTCTATTTCTCATATAAATACACATATACATGTGGGTATATAGATTTATGTGTTAATATTGAAAGAAAATACTGTTAAATACTTTATCTCAATTTTTCAGTATCTAACTCTGGGTCTAGAGATTCCTAAACTTTAAAGAATATAAAATAGGTGAAAATATAGAAGTACACAATAGAATAATTGTCACCAGAGGATGAAGGGAGGGTATATGGGGAATTATTCAATGATATACAGTTATAATTATACAAAATGAGCATGTGTCAAAAGATCTGCTGTACTATATAGTGCCTAGAGTTAACTAAAGTTTTGTGTACTTAAATTTTTTCTAGGAGGGTAGATATCATCAAGTGTTCTTATACTACCATAAAAAAAGGGCAAAAACAAAGGAATATAAGGAGACTTTGGGAGGTGATAAATATATTACCTGGATTGTGGTGATAGTAACACAAGTGTATACATTTGTTCAAACTCACTAAATTACAAATGTTAGTTATATGCAATTTTTGCATACCAATTATACCTCAGAAAAATTGAAAAAATATCTTGTTGGCTGAGCAATTAAGTAAGAGATGTTTAAATATACTAATGAAGTCAGTCAATTAACAGTGTGAAGAGTCAGTTGCCTATAGTTACTTTTCAATATTCTAACAAATTCTCCTCATTCTAACAAATTGAAGATTCAAACTGTCTGACAGTTATGTTCTCAGAACATTAGATTTTATGCTTTTTTCCTGATTGGCCCTTTACTTAGATAAGTTTTCCTCTATCTTAGGGCTATAGTCTTTCAAGTTAAAAAGTTATAGGAAAGATTTCACAAATGATGTTTCAAATGAGAAAATTACTTTCTCAAAGACTTAATCAAAATGAGACCTAGCCACTAACTTCAATGGTAAGAACTATAAACCCAAACTGTGTCTTGTAGATTATCAACAGAACTACAATTAGTTCTAGGAGATTAAAACAGCAGCCACAGAAAGATTTTATATTAAATCACCGCTGAATAAACTACATTAAAGTCACTCACTCATAGTACTGGAGTTAAGTTCTTAGAAAATAGCATCTAAAACACAATCTCTGCTATAATAATGGAATTACTGCCCCATGTAAACCTTTACAGCAAAAATATGTAATTTCACATCATTATATGTGCTCAAATTCCTTCTTCACATTAAAAAAATGCTTCAGCCCTGACCATTTTGGCTTAGTGGATAGAGCGTCGTTCTGTGGACTGAAGGGTCCCAGGTTCGATTCCGGTCAAGGGCATGTACCTTGGTTGCAGGCACATCCCCGGTAGGGCGTGTGCAAGAGGCAGCTGATCAATGTTTCTCTCATCAATGTTTTTAACTCTCTGTCCCTCTCCCTTCCTCTCTGTAAAAAAATCAATAAAATATATTTTAAAAAATGCTTCAGATGTTGTATGGTATGTGTCTACATGAAGGGTTTTCTCTCTACCCTGGACAAATGTGCTTTTCCTATGTATGTATGTATGTATGTATGTATGTATGTATGTATGTATGTTTGTATGTATTTATACTGTTACCATCTCCCCATTGACTTCATGCTGAAAGTCAACAGCCACTAACTTCTGTTGAGTCTGCATGATCCACAGCTACAGCCTCACTGCAGGCTCTCATCATTTTGGCTTTAGATTATTGCTTGGGCCTCTTATGGCCCATCTTTCTCCACTTCAACCAAACCAGCAGAGTTATTACTTAATACATTAATCTGGCTGTCTTTCTATTTTTGAGAAAATAAAGCACGATTGCCTTGACATTGTGTTTAAGTTCCTTCTTGTGTGTTTTCAGCTGCCTTTCCTATCGCGCTCTTATTACTCCTGTTCATGCTGCTGTGCCCCCGACACTATGAATTTCATTGCTGCTGTGACCAGCTGGACTTTAAAGAACAAACACCTCTATTTCTGCACTTACTGCATTTTTAAAGTTTGCTTGCATTCGTGTCTTTCCGCTTAGAATGTGGATTCTTCAAGTTTAGATACCTGTTTTGATTATAATTGTTATTATCCAGTTAGTAAAATGCTTTGGACATTACATTTGAAAATTTTAGTAAAATGGAGGAGAAAACAACAAATCTATTCAGTTATTATCTCTTCTAGCAGTAGTGCCCGAGCAATAATATCCAGCGGTTCTTGCTATGGAGACCTTCTCTGGGTGAAAAGTTCCTTTCCATTCAAGCCTGAGTGCCTTCATATTGTTCTAATAAATTCCCTTTCTACTAGAGTTGGTGTCCATCACTTTCCAACTGTGACATATTGTAAGCACAGAATAATTAGTAATCCAGGATTGCCATTTTTCAGGAAGACGTACTTTTAATTCACCAATAGCTGTGTCTTCCCTTCCTCCCTTACTTGGGTTTCTGACACTGGCTGCTTTAAAACACCATGTGCTAATTTCGAAGGATTAATCTAGGTCAAAGTATAATGCCGGATGAATAAAAAATCAGTGTGGTAAAAAAATGCAGAATTTTTACAAACTGATATTTCAGACACACAAAGGGAGGAAGGGAGGGAGGGGGGAGGGAGGGAGGGAAACAAGTGGGGGAGGAAAGAAATAACAAGAAAGAGCCTCCATGGCTATATAGAAAATAACAATTCTGTTTCAGGCAGCCCCAACAAAGCAGAACTCAACTAAGACAGCATGTCACAGACTTAGATCTATATATGTGTTGAAGAGTGGGTGTTAACGTGGATTTTCTTTCTGGAAATGTGAACTGCAATTCCACACTTGGAAGCAAATTAGGAAACTTCTGACTGTGATTATAAAAGCTCTCTCCCCAGAACTCATTATGGTGAAGCTTCAATGAGCAGATAGACCAGCATCTCTCACAGCCTCTAAGGCTCCTGTGAGCATTTGGGCATTCATTATTCAAGTTAAGTACCGAGTGGCCATAATCAATGAGTGAGACTCTCATACACTGTATACAATGAAAGAGGAAAGTTAAATCATGCAGGTAGGATCCAGGTACTGCACTGAGCAATTTGCATACATTTTCTCATTTCTACAATCCTAGGGGATGAATAGGACAACCTTTCTTGCAGACACACAGAAGCAGAGGATAGGGTGGTCAAGTAATTTTCCAAAGTTCACCTATCTAGTAAGAAATCAAGATAAAGCAGGAATACATTGTTTTCTTGAGCTTCACTTTGTTACACTTCATAGGTGTTGGGTTATTTACAAATTGAAGACAAGACCCTCCACCAGCAAAATATTACTACTTGTTTTATTACTGTAGTCTGGAAGCAAACCTGCAATATCTCTGAGGAATTCCTGTATATTTGTGCTATTTTAATATTTTGAAGTCTTTGAACATCTTAAAATTAATTATAATGGCCATTGGAATTGATCACGTTTATAAATATTGTGTGATACCACAATTAAAAGGACTTCTCACTGATTAACTATGTCTCTGGGGTTTATTTTTTTTTTCCAGTTGAACCTTGACCTATTAAAAAGTTCTGTTTCCTTTGGTTGTCCTCATTTATTTCGCTTGATTCTCAAGATATTAATTGAGAGGGAAAAAAACCTGCCTATGATCATGAATCTAATCTGCTCTCCCTTGATTCAACAATCCTCCTTTCATCTTACTTTACAGCTAAAATCTTTAATTTCAACCTTAGGAGATAAAAGGTTGTATTAGTTATCTCTTGCTGTGTAAGAAATGACCCGGAGATGTGGTCATTGGAAATAACCCATTGTCATTATCTCACAGTTTCTGTGGGTCGGGTTTCCGGTGCTGCTTTGCTGGTTCTTCTGACTCAGGGTCTCTCACGTGCTACAGTCACCGTGGTATCCAAGACCGCCATCATCCCAAAGTCCAACTGGCACAGGACCTGCTCCTGAGCTGGTGCACAGGGCTGTTGGCAGGCTTCTGTTCCCCGTGGGTTGGTGCACTGCCTGTTGACTGGATGCTGCCTTAAAGGGCAGCTCACATGTGATAGCTGGATTCATCAGGATGTTCCAGTGAGAGAACAAAAGAGGGAGTACTGAGATTTTTATAACCTAATCTTGGAAGTGACATTGCTTTTGCTGTATTTGTTCTTTAAATGCAAGTTACTAAAGGAAGAGATTTCACAAGATTGTGACTACCAAGAGGCAGGGCTCAAACTACCACATAACTATAACCAACTCCTACCTGCCTAGTAAAAGGCTCAGGTGCTACCCATGCAAATACATCAGGCCCGATGCAGGCTTTGGGAGCAGCAGAAAGCCTTCCACCTCCGTTATTGTAAGTGGGTATGTTCACAGGTTCACTTGATAGCTCTTTAAAATAGCTTTGAACAGGAGGCAGTAAGAGTGAGTTAGCACTAATTAGCATTTCTCTGTGAACTGTTCTGCCTTATACTTTTGATCTCTTAAAGGCCCCCTCAAGTAAAAGCCTTGGTTCCTAAAGACTTTTTCTCACTAGACACAGGCTTAGAAAGAAAGGATTTAGAGAGAATTATGGTACTTACCTTACAATAACATATACACATTTATGTCACAATTGTTTAGATGGTAAATTATGACAATAGAGGAAATAATTTTGTTTACCCAATAAATTAGAGCATAAGTCACTAGAGGATGATTCATTATATAAAGTAAGACTATCAGTGACATAAATATAGAAACAGTGGATGTTGTTCATCTCCTTTTTGTAATTCCTTGAGAAGATATAGATCATTTCCTTCATGTCTGTATCCCCAGAGTCAGTACCTCTCCCCATGTTGGGCATTTAAGGAAAGCTTGTTAAGTGGATGGGTAAACATTTATATATTATAATGCAATAAAAGTTACAGTGTTAATATTTATGCAATCTACTAATATTAAAATAATTCTTACCATCATAACTTGCATTCATGCTAGATTTATATTTCATAAATTTCTCAGAATAATATATAAATTAGTCTAGGTGGCAACTTGTACCTTCTTATATTGTGAAACCTAAACTAAGACATAAAATTATTTCTTATGGAAAAAGAGAGTTTATATGTTTAGAATCTAAAATATTGAGAAGCACATCCAAAAACTTACACTCTGAAACTTATCTCACTGATATCCAAATATGGCATTTTAAATATAACATATAGTTCACAGTATGTTTAGCTCATTAATTATTTAATAGTTTATGACTTGTGAAAACTTTAAGTTGAAACATAGATATTGTTGATTTTGTAAGTCACAAATAATCCTGTATAATAAAAAGGTAATATACAAATTGACACTAACAGCAGAACAACTGGTTGCTATGACACACAATGACCATCAGGGGTCATATGCTCAATGCAGGAGCTGCCCCCTGGCGGTCAGTGCACTTCCACAGGGGGAGCATCACTCAACCAGAAGCTGGCTCATGCCTCTGTGGCAGTGCTAAGGATGTCTATGGGGAGTGGACCTAAGCCATTAGCCAGACATCCCCCAAGGACTCTCGGGCTGCTAGAGTGATGTCCAACTGCTAGTTTAGGCCCAATACCCCAGGGAACAGACCTAAGCCATCAGTCAGACATCCCTTGAAGGATCCTGGGCTGCGAGAGGGTACAGGCCTGGCTGAGGCCCTTCCTCCCCCAGGACATGAATTATTGGGTACCAGGCCTCTAGTCAAATATAAATAATTTCATTCATTTAATAAGTAGTCTGTTGCCAGGGAGCCAAAGAACAACATTGGATAGCTAGAGGAAAAAAATCTTCAGAATACCTAAAAGAAAGAGAGGACTCACTCCCCCTTATTATTCAATAGGTCTATTTACATATATGTGCAAATCGCTAATCTTAGGAGTAAACAAATATAAATATGACACTGGAAACTTTGAGAAACTGAATTCAATAGAGAATGTAAAAGTATTAACATATGTATGAGGCACATTTTGGCACATTATGGTTAGTTTCATGAAGAAAACACAGCCAAATTCCTATAGCTTAGAGAGCTTAAAATCACACTGGGCTAAGAGTCATATGTGAAGTCAAAGAAACTTGTCATCTCTTAGAAATCAACAGGACCACAAATTGTGCTAATCTCAGTACCATAAAAAACCAAGGACTTCACTCCATTCTTATTTAGATCAGCAATCATCCTCCCTGGAGTTTTAAGAGAGGTTCAGTGTTCAGAATCCTTTTTCTCTACTAACAGGCTTAAACAGATTTCTCATTCTGTCATGTAGTCTTTATCTCGGAGAAGCATGCCGGTGAACCTCACAGAGCTGAGTCACAGGCGCATTGTCAAAGCAACTCCTCTTACCTCACAGTCACGAGGCACTCCCGCGGGAACCAGTTTCTGGTTCGTGCCCTTTCTATTATGATAACTGGGAAAATAAGCAGCTCATTACCGAGCCCACTCACTGGAAAAATTCACAGCCAGACCCACTGATTAAATCACAAGGGATGGCCGGCTGCTCTTGTTCCGGGGCTCAGGTCATTCCAGGTTTTCTTAAATATCAAATTCAAATGATTGCTAAATGGAAAATAAGTGACATAACATATTCAGAAGAGGGGTGTGAAATATCTATTTAAAAACTTTAAATGGGAACATTTCAAAGGAAGGGGAAATGATCCTAAACCTGGATTTGCAAGATTTTTGTTAAGAAACATTAACTTGATTTATAACTGACTAATGAAATGAGAAGTTAGGCTCAGATGTTTTTAGAAACTGCACATAACTTTTATCTTGAAAACATCTATCAAACTTTGATTATACTATGCATTACACATGAATTTTGTTTCTCTTTAGTGACTTTCCACCGTCAGGAATAGTAGCACTCTGACTTAAATTACATTCTTAATCTGCCATATCACATCAACTGCTTCCAGATGAAGACTCAATGCCCGATGGTTTTAAAGCCGATTCTATGCCACACTGAGGAGTAAGAATAAGCTGTACTGAGCTCCTCATGGGAGCCATGAAATGTTGAAGTAGTAGAGTTGATACCATTGTAGTTAAACTAGTTATTAATAACAGGAAAGGAGCAAAGGGAAGGCCGAATATTATAGGGGTGACATAGGGAAAGTATTGTGTGGCAGTCACAACTGGGAACAGGTCATTGGCCAGAATGGGCATGACCATTGCAAGAACACGAAATTTGGGATATTTAATCACCTGAACAAAGGAGTTCACTCTCCTGGTGGCTCTTGGCTGCCCTTGGGACTCCTGTTGCAGGGGTGAGCTCTTTGGGCTCACCCGCGTTCTCCCACAGGGCCCTCATCCAAGGGGACCCCCCCACACAATGGACTAATGGACTGCAAGTAGCCTGATGCTGAACTGGACCCAGACGCAATATGAAATGGAAACTGTGGACACTGGCTTTGCTTCCAGCTTTCTTGAAAGCCCAGCTACACTGCTATAACTGGGCTAAGGCAAATGAGACTTCGGAAGGTCAGAGATGCAATTCCATGCACATAAAAATCGCTCATCCTCTTGTACAAGTCTCAGGGAATTCTTTTTCTTGAGATATCACAAGGATTCCACACCCAGCACTCAGTAGGGAAAAGGATATCCCAATTCCAGAGTGAATAGGTTAACCCAAAAGCCATAAAGTTGGTCTTACTGGGTTTGGACACTAGCTCTCCCACTTATGGTGACCTTGAGAAAATCCCTAAACCTTGCTGAACTCGTGTCGCCTTTTGTAAAATGAGTGGTAAAGAGTCCTCTCTCTTAGTGTTGCTGGGAACAGTAGATGAGACAGTGTTTATATTGGGTCTCGCCCATTGCAAGTGCTAGCCGTTGACAAAGAACTCCGGAGCACTCTTCACACAGGGAGGAAGGCCTTACCAACCCACGCTTCAAGGAAAACTGAATGACTTTGTATCTACTTTTTCGACATTTTCTAAATGAAAACTCCCAATGGAACAATTTACCTGAGTAAATAGACAATATATTAGAAGACTCTGGTCTTCTCTCTCTTCTAGGGATCATATGAACATTAGCAATGTTTTAACTAAAAATGATGAGGGGACGAACTCACTCTGTTAGGAAGATAAAAGAGGTGCTTTGTGCCGGGCTGAATACAGCATATTGCAAACATGGTTACTCTGCTGCTGAAGCCGGACAACGAAAGGCAACGTTGCTGTCCTAAAGCCCATTAGTTTTTTCAAAGACAGCATCTCTCCAGCTCAGTGAGGAAGAGACGTCTCTTGATGTATTTATGTTACAATATTGGCCAGAAAAACACTCAGGACCAGGGAAAATGTGAGATTCACCCTGGCATCAGTTTAGTTAGGGCCTGAACATCTTTTGAACATATTTTTGGCATAGCAATCTTGAAGTTTCATTCACACTTTACTCCAAAGTCTTCAAATGCTCTCATTAATAAAAATATAGGTTAGTGTAAAAGTGGAACTCCCAAACAGAGGCTAGGATAAAAAGTTTGTTGCTTTCTTACATAAAAGCTCAAAGGTTCAGGACTAATAGCAAGGGTACCCTTACTATTCTTTTTTAAAAATATATTTTATTGATTTTTTTACAGCGAGGAAGGGAGAGGGATAGAGAGTTAGAAACTTCGATGAGAGAGAAACGTCGATCAGCTGCCTCCTGCACACCCCCTACTGGGGATGTGCCCGCAACCAAGGTACATGCCCTTGACCGGAATCGAACCTGGGACCCTTCAGTCCCGAGACCGACACTCTATCCACTGAACTAAACTGGTCAGGGCACCCTTGCTATTCTTGACATTAATTCTAGCTTGGGTCCAAGGCAGAAGATCCAGTGTTCATTATTTACTCCCAGCATGGAAAGGAAAGAGAAGGAACAGAAAGCAAAATAAAACAAAACAGACAAAGGAAGCTCTTTAGTAGAGATTTTTCTCATCAATTGCAGATCTAGTTTATTGGGCCTGAGTGTGGCCACATGTTTCTACAAGGGAGTCTAGGTTGTTGTGTGTCTTTACAGTCATCCTATAGTGTGTCTTTCTATTGCATCCATAACTGCCTTGCTAAATAAACTCTCCATGAAGCATTCTAGCTACAATGGTCAGAATGGGCAACTCACAGTTTCTTGAGTGTATTTTGCTTGCCTTTTGCACTTCTGTTAATGATGTTTCCTTTTCTTATATCTTATTTATCCCTCAAAATCCTATCTTTTTTTAAGACTTGGGAAGGATTATGTCCAGGTGCAAAATAACTCATAACCTTGGAATAATGGAAACAGTAGGGAAGAGAAGCAAGCCAGATGGAGACCTGCTTTCAAAGGTAAAGATTTGCCTGCTACTGTGAGAGCAATCAGACAATCCAAAAATTTAGGTAAAGCTTAGGATCCTCTTACTGGTAGGATACAGCTATAGAGGAAGTCGACCTTGTGACTGTTGTCCAATTAAAAATAAGGCAATGTGCTTGATAGCAACGTGAGACTCGTCCTGCAGCGGTGAGCCCTACAAATTTGTTAGGGACAAGGGAAAAGTGTCGGACACTGGGATAGAAGAAATGATCAGTGCTACCAACATGGAAGGCAGTTCCAGTTATTGGTGCTTCCAACCTGTAAGGCTGAAGCCTGAGGCATAAGTGAGCAGAAATTAGGATATGGGAAGTGGATCAGATGTCTAGGGACAAGCACAAAGTTGGAGTTCAAAGTGTAAGGAAGCAGGACAGAGGACTTACTTTACTGAGTCCCTCTTATGTCCTTGACATTCAGAGCTGTTCCTCTCACCCCCTCTTGCTCACAGTCTCATCCTCTAGGTCTTCCTTTCCATCCCAATAGCTACTAATCCATAGGAACATGTTCTTCCTCTTTTGAGGACCATTATTAACTCTCTATTAAATTCTATTCTCCCCCCTGCCCAGACCTAGAACACTCTTCTGAGCAACCTTATACTCAGAATTTTTATTTTTATTTTTTTATATTTTTAAAATATATTTTATTGATTTTGTACAGAGAGGAAGGGAGAGATAGAGAGTTAGAAACATAGATGAGAGAGAAACATCCATCAGCTGTCTCCTGCGCACCCCGCACTGGGGGATATGCCTGCAACCAAGGTACATGCCCTTGACCGGAATCGAACCCGGGACCCTTCAGTCCACAGGCCGACGTTTCATCCACTGAGCCAAACCAGTTCAGGCTATACTCAGAATTTTTAAATAAAAACTTATGCCGTGATGTTTCTCCATGTTGATTATACAGATAAATAGGACTTACCCCAATCTCAGGGGATTTTTTGGTATGTTTGGAAGTAAAATAATAATCAGAAGGGGAAATGGTAAAAAAAAAAAAAAAATGGTATGCAGGCTGCCACAGATCCAATATTAAGGGAAGTGATCTGACTTTTGAAATGTGGAACAGAGGGTGTTAAAAAAATCCCACTTCTGCTAGAATCTGTGCATAGACTAAGGCAGGTCTAGACCTGTATGTAATTGACACTATTTGAGCTCCCTTCATGAAACTGAGGAAGGAAGTCATGAAAATGAGATAGAAATGAGATTTAGGCACATCATTAACCATGTATTTTGATCATACATACCATAATGTTAATGTAGATTTACGAGTTAGGGATTAACTCTGTGAGAGTTTTATTAAGATGTATCTAGAAAAAACTTGGAAGGAATTAAGGTTTCAATATCTTAAGACATAAGAGAATTTTTGAAAAAATTAAATATATTTCAAAATTTAATATATGTTCTAATTTTCCCTATTGCAATCTCACATCTCCCATTATAAGCCATTAATTGTAGCTCCAGAACAGACAAGGTGTTGAGCTCTTTAGCTTGATAACAGGTTTACAACGAACCATGATAAGAAGAAAAAAGGTGTGTCACTCCTATGGTTCCTATGGTAGCCAAGATAGTGCACTGTAAGCCTTCCCTGTGAGACAGGAGTTGCTGCAGTAGCGTAGTCCGTTGATCTCTAGGTGATTCCCTTGGCCAGAGCAACTCAGTGATTGAGTGTGACGGAGGCACAGGGGTCTGGTCATTCCTCCCCAGTGCTGGGCTTCCCACTGGGCTTCCTGAAACGTTTTTGGAGGTACATCATAGTCAGAGACTCTTTTTCCCAAATGTTCCTTCCTGCCCCACTCTCTTCTCATACGTTTCAGACCTGTATCGTCCTCTTACGGTATTTACCTGGCTGCTTCTTCTCTCTCTACCTTTTATTTTTCATAAGCATTACCTCCCAAACTTCTCTTGCACTTCTAGTTCCATCCTGTTTTGTTTCCCAGAGGATCTGTACTTGACTCCGTTCCTGATGAATTTTTCAAGAGCTAGGTACGGAGGGACATGTGAAAACTATCTTCCCACATGTAAGGACGATGCGCCTATTCACTACAATGTCTTACAATAAAGCATTGATGAGAAAGAAAAAATACTTTATGTAAGGGAAAAGGAAAGAAAAGTAGAAAAGAAAAGAAAAAGAGAGAGAGAAAAACTGTTCCTGGCATGGAGGATTGTGAACAGGGGTGAGGTGTAGGAGACACTAAGTGTAAGGTATGTATATGAACCTTTTATTGCGAGAAGCACTTTCGACATGGAACATAGTGTCCACGTTCCTGTTGGGTATGGCAAAAATGCAAAGCCTTGACCGCACTTTCCTTGATCATTTCTCAGGGATCTAGTAACAGCTAATAACCTTAAGAGATGCAATCCATCCCCCCAGAACAAAGGCAAGGCTTAATGTAAAAGCAGCTGCTTCCTCAAGGTCTATGTTCTTCAGCTGTTAAACCATTGTGTGCCATTTTGTGTCACATCCATGGAACTTGGGGGACAAGGGAAACCAGTGCCAAGGATATGCTCATGCTGCTTGTGTTGTGGATAGTAATAAAGTACTTTGTCTCTAATCCAGGGGCTTTCTGTATTCTGCCAGTATATATAAACTGCTGTCTTATTAACTTACAATAGGGTAAAATCTCAGGCTATCTTGTTAACTGGTAAGGAGGGTAAAATCTCTCCCCATCACTTGCTTTAAAGCCCAAAAGCATGGGAAAATGGGTGACAAGAAGAGGTCCCTGTGGATGGAACCTGTTTGTCGCCTGGAAGAGTTAGGGGAGACTGCCTTACAGCTGATCCATATAAGTACTAGGGGTTAGGTTTCATGAAAGAAACCTCATGGCACAGTGGGAGAGTAGGGGGACAAGTATCATGGAAATTAATTCACAAAGTTCAGATGAGTCTCCGTAACTGATGAAATTACCAGAAGTTCTTATGCTCCTTGTGGATGGAAGTGATAAGTAGTCAAGGGTGTTGGGCAGTTGACTTACCAGAAGAGGTGAAGTGGTGCACAGGTGGACTATCTGGGCTGAGTATTGCATGAGTGTCATAGCCAGAGCTGGTGTCACTTTGCACCAGAGACTTTGAAGGTGAGTTAGACTCATCAAGACCTTGAGAGAAAATAAAATGCTTTTAGGCCATTATAGTTCAACTGAAGATTCCGGGAACCCAAAAACACCTAAAGCATGGCTTGAATATGAAGACACAGTTATTCACAATGACAAACAACCACATAGTTCTTCCTTACAGTAACCTAGACTTCTTAGAAGACCTTGGATGGGAGATAGCACATGGCCATCTGGAACACTGAGCATTAGTGTCCCAAATGGACTTTTGACCACCCAGAAAGAACTGCCAAAGTCATTTCATCAGAGCAAAATGAAATCAAAAGTGCTAATGTATTTTTCCTGTTACCTAGATTCTGAGAGTGTGTGGAAAAGGCCTGGGCATTGATAAAGACAGTAAAGAAACCACAGCTTCTCTGTCTATCCCCGTTGTCATGTGAGTGATTTTACAGCTCCATTTTATAACATGCCAGGAGTTGAGGGTATTAAGGTAAAAAAGTTTTAAAGGCTAGATCAATTACAAAATATATCTATACATTTATACACATATATGAAGAATTGGAAGGATAATGCCATGGAGCAGGAGATTGGTATTAAATAAAGGCCTGAATTGGAGAAGTCCCTTAGTACAGATATAATTTTTTACATAATATGGAAGAGAGAACCTCCATCTACCACCTGACTCAAACATAGTAGACCATGAACACATATATGTAGTATGTAAAACACTAATCTTACTGAAGTCTCAGTCTTTCACTTCAGATTTTCTGAAAACATTTTGTAGTATTTTTTCTATGCTGAGCTGTATCAAAATGTGGTAAAATGAATGCGGTTTTAAAGTCTACTATTTAGAAACACTTTGACTGCTAGCCTACATATAAAGCTGACAAACCAAAATAAATAAATTCACAGTGTTCCAATGTGTGCCTTCTTTAAATGGAATTAGTTGAAAAAATGACACATTCTCACATTTAAAAATAAAAACCAAGCTAATTTTCAGATTGCTACCAAGAATATATCTGCAATATCACTTCCAATAAAACAAAAGTGATGCGGTTAATATCTATTTATGAATAAATTTTGGGGACTAGTTTACATTTGCCATATTATTCTACTTATTATAACAGCATGGTTAATAAAGAACATGATAATCAAATACCATTTCAAATATTAAAAGATGACGTTCCAATAAAATATATAAGCACTAAGAGTATTTTGCGTACAATTAAATCTTAGAATTTACATGTCATTTATGATTAGCTAACACAGAAAATTCTTCCCAAAGAAACAACAGGTTTTATTCTTTGAAAACTAGTTTGGTTAACTCAAAAATATACTAGCTCTAAGAAAACAATGTTGTAAACAGCGATTGAATTACTGTGAGAGCCCTCAGGAGTCTTTTAAATTGATATATCCCTGAAGGACTTCATCTATATTAACTAGTCTGAGTTCTCCTTTGAAAGTTAAGACCACATAAGGCAGAAAGGAGGAAGAAGGCACTGGCATGGAGGAACTCTGGAAGTGACTGATAGAAATTGACAACAGGCATAAAGGGGATTAGAGAAAACGTTTTAAAAGTTGATCCCTTTTCCTCAATAAAGGACAAAACAAATATAGGAAAAAATGCATGAAAAGAAATTTCACCTCCAATTTTATTTTTTTTTCTTATCCCTACGACCACATTCCTCATCTGTTACTTCACCTTTCAACCAAGTTTTGAACTCTCCCTAAAAGGTTCCATTCTAAAGTGAATTAATTAGCTCCTTCCTTTCCTCTCCTCACTTCCTTCCCTTACCTCAACCCTATCCAAAATGTGATTTTAACCTTTTCAAGTGGCCCAGAAGGCTGTTAGCTGGTTGACTGCTTGTTACTGCTGTGTGAATTCTGACCCACTCAATTCTAAAAGTTATTAGCATTTTAATGAAGGTTCTTTAATAAATCAAAGACATCTTTATTTGATACAATTTTAAAGACTAGATCAAAAGGTTTTCACATACACAGAATGTTGCACATTTGGGGACAAGCGTATCTCATTAAGTTTGGGAAGTTAGCCGGGATCAACCAGCCTAAAATTTCTATAGCTGATTACCAGCCTAAAATTTCTATAGCTGATTACCTTTATCAAAAAGTGGCAGTTCAGGAGACAGCAAGATGGCGGCATAAGGTAAACACCGTAAATGCAGCCGTGAACAACTATTTCAGAAAAACCACGAAAAGAACACACGGACACCACTCGCACCCACAGGAAGGCTGGCTGAGTGAAAATCCTACAACTAGAAAAGAGTCTGAGACTCAGAGGAGTGGCGGAAGCAAAGTACAGAAGTACGGAGGCACGTGCACGGGGCTCGGGGAGAGGGCTGGCGCCGGAGGACGTGGTTCTTTTCCAAAATGGAGAGAGCCACAAGTTCCCAGCGACTCTGAACTCCAGTTCCAGGCGAGTTTCTGAGGACCCAGACACCCGGAGAAGGGGGACTGACTGGCACCGGGAGGAAATCCAAAGCGGGTTTCTCTCAGCGTTGCTTGCAGCAATTACCGTGGAACACAGAGACCTGGTGTCTCTCAGTGCAGGGCTGAGAAGCGGACATAGCTATTTGCTCCACCCTGCCCTGCAAACTCTCCGAGGCCCCGCCCCTCCCAAGCT